>JAVVLW010000392.1:0-32000 GCA_034401795.1 Chaetoderma sp. LZ-2023a
AGATATACCAATGACGCAGGTATTGGAGGCCCGATTGAAAGATATATCAATGATGCGGGTATTGGAGGCCTGATTGACAGATATATCAATGACGCGGGTATTGGCTACCTGATTGAAAGATGTATCAATGACACAGGTATTGGCGGCCCGATTGAAAGATATATCAATGACGCGGGTATTGGCAGCCCGATTGAAAGATATATCAATGATGCAGGTATTGGAGGCCTGATTGAAAGATATATCAATGATGCGGGTATTGGAGGCCCGATTGAAAGATATATCAATGACGCTGGTATTGGAGGCCCGATTGAAAGATATATCAATGACGCGTGTATTGGCGGCCCGATTGAAAGATATATCAATGATCGGGTATTGGTTGCCTGATTGAAAGATATATCAATGACGCGGGTATTGGCGACCCGATTGAAAGATATATCAATGACGCGGGTATTGGTGGCCCGATTGAAAGATATATCAATGACGTGGGTATTGGCGGCCCGATTGAAAGATATATCAATGATGTGGGTATTGGAGGCCCGATTGAAAGATATATCAATGACGTGCGTATTGGAGGCCCGATTGAAAGATATCAATGACACGGGTATTGGCAGCCCGATTGAAAGATATATCAATGATGCAGGTATTGGAGGCCTGATTGAAAGATATATCAATGACGCGGGTATTGGAGGCCCGATTGAAAGATATATCAATGACGCTGGTATTGGAGGCCCGATTGAAAGATATACCAATGACGCGCGTATTGGCGGCCCGATTGAAAGATATATCAATGATCGGGTATTGGTGGCCTGATTGAAAGATATATCAATGACGCGGGTATTGGCGACCTGATTGAAAGATATATCAATGACGCGGGTATTGGTGGCCCGATTGAAAGATATATCAATGACGTGGTTATTGGCGGCCCGATTGAAAGATATATCAATGACGTGGGTATTGGAGGCCCGATTTAAAGATATATCAATGACGCGGGTATTGGAGGCCCGATTGAAAGATATATCAACGACGCGGGTAGTGGCGGCCCGATTGAAAGATATATCAATGACGTGGGTAATGGCGGCCCGATTGAAAGATATATCAATGACGCGGGTATTGGAGGCCCGATTGAAAGATATATCAATGATGTGGGCATTGGCGGCCCGATTGAAAGATATACCAATGACGCAGGTATTGGAGGCCCGATTGAAAGATATATCAATGACGTGGGTATTGGCGGCCCGATTGAAAGATATATCAATGATGCGGGTATTGGAGGCCTGATTGACAGATATATCAATGACGCGGGTATTGGCTACCTGATTGAAAGATGTATCAATGACACAGGTATTGGCGGCCCGATTGAAAGATATATCAATGACGTGGGTATTGGAGGCCCGATTGAATGATATATCAATAACAGGTATTGGAGGCCCGATTGAAAGATATATCAATAACACGGGTATTGGCCACCTGATTGAAAGATGTATCAATGACACAGGTATTGGAGGCCCGATTGACAGATATATCAATGACGCGGGTATTGGCCACCTGATTGAAAGATGTATCAATGACACAGGTATTGGCGGCCCGATTGAAAGATATATCAATGACGTGGGTATTGGCAGCCCGATTGAAAGATATATCAATGACGTGGGTATTGGCGGCCCGATTAAAAAATATATCAATAACACGGGAATTGGCGGCCCGATTGAAAGATATATCAATAACACGGGTATTGGAGGACCGATTGACAGATATATCAATGATGCGGGTATTGGAGGCTCGATTGACAGATATATCAATGACGCAGGTATTGGCGGCCCGATTGAAAGATATATCAATGATCGGGTATTGGTGGCCTGATTGAAAGATATATCAATGACGCGGGTATTGGCGACCCGATTGAAAGATATATCAATGACGCGGGTATTGGTGGCCCGATTGAAAGATATATCAATGACGTGGGTATTGGCGGCCCGATTGAAAGATATATCAATGACGTGGGTATTGGAGGCCCGATTGAAAGATATATCAATGACGCGGGTATTGGAAGCTCGATTGAAAGATATATCAATGACGCGGGTATTGGAGGCCCGATTGAAAGATATATCAATGACGCGGGTATTGGAGGCCCGATTGAAAGATATATCAATGATCGGGTATTGGTGGCCTGATTGAAAGATATATCAATGACGCGGGTATTGGCGACCCGATTGAAAGATATATCAATGACGCGGGTATTGGTGGCCCGATTGAAAGATATATCAATGACGTGGGTATTGGCGGCCCGATTGAAAGATATATCAATGACGTGGGTATTGGAGGCCCGATTGAAAGATATATCAATGACGCGGGTATTGGAGGCCCGATTGAAAGATATATCAACGACGCGGGTAGTGGCGGCCCGATTGAAAGATATATCAATGACGTGGGTAATGGCGGCCCGATTGAAAGATATATCAATGACGCGGGTATTGGAGGCCCGATTGAAAGATATATCAATGATGTGGGCATTGGCGGCCCGATTGAAAGATATACCAATGACGCAGGTATTGGAGGCCCGATTGAAAGATATATCAATGACGTGGGTATTGGCAGCCCGATTGAAAGATATATCAATGATGCGGGTATTGGAGGCCTGATTGACAGATATATCAATGACGCGGGTATTGGCTACCTGATTGAAAGATGTATCAATGACACAGGTATTGGCGGCCCGATTGAAAGATATATCATTGACGTGGGTATTGGAGGCCCGATTGAATGATATATCAATAACACAGGTATTGGAGGCCCGATTGAAAGATATATCAATAACACGGGTATTGGCCACCTGATTGAAAGATGTATCAATGACACAGGTATTGGAGGCCCGATTGACAGATATATCAATGACGCGGGTATTGGCCACCTGATTGAAAGATGTATCAATGACACAGGTATTGGCAGCCCGATTGAAAGATATATCAATGACGTGGGTATTGGCGGCCCGATTGAAAGATATATCAATGACGTGGGTATTGGCGGCCCGATTCAAAAATATATCAATAACACGGGAATTGGCGGCCCGATTGAAAGATATATCAATAACACGGGTATTGGAGGACCGATTGACAGATATATCAATGATGCGGGTATTGGAGGCTCGATTGACAGATATATCAATGACGCAGGTATTGGCGGCCCGATTTATAGATATATCAATGACGCGGGTATTGGAAGCTCGATTGAAAGATATATCAATGACGCGGGTATTGGAGGCCCGATTGAAAGATATATCAATGACGCGGGTATTGGAGGCCCGATTGAAAGATATATCAATGATCGGGTATTGGTGGCCTGATTGAAAGATATATCAATGACGCGGGTATTGGCAACCCGATTGAAAGATATATCAGTGACGCAGGTATTGGTGGCCCGATTGAAAGATATATCAATGACGTGGGTATTGGCGGCCCGATTGAAAGATATATCAATGACGTGGGTATTGGAGGCCCGATTGAAAGATATATCAATGACGCGGGTATTGGAGGCCCAATTGAAAGATATATCAACGAAGCGGGTAGTGGCGGCCCGATTGAAAGATATATCAATGACGTGGGTAATGGCGGCCCGATTGAAAGATATATCAATGACGCGGGTATTGGAGGCCCGATTGAAAGATATATCAATGATGTGGGTATTGGCGGCCCGATTGAAAGATATACCAATGACGCGGGTATTGGAGGCCCGATTGAAAGATATATCAATGACGTGGGTATTGGCGGCCCGATTGAAAGATATATCAATGATGCGGGTATTGGAGGCCTGATTGACAGATATATGAATGACGCGGGTATTGGCCACCTGATTGAAAGATGTAGCAATGACACAGGTATTGGCGGCCCGATTGAAAGATATATCAATGACGTGGGTATTGGCGGCCCGATTGAAAGATATCTCAATGACACAGGTATTGAAGTCCCGATTGAAAGATATATCAATAACACCGGTATTGGCCACCTGATTGAAAGATCTATCAATGACACAGGTATTGGAGGCCCGATTGACAGATATATCAATGACGCGGGTATTGGCCACCTGATTGAAAGATGTATCAATGACACAGGTATTGGCGGCCCGATTGAAAGATATATCAATGACGTGGGTATTGGTGGCCCGATTGAAAGATATATCAATGACGTGGGTATTGGCGGCCCGGTTGAAAGATATATCAATAACACGGGAATTGGCGGCCCGATTGAAAGATATATCAATAACACGGGTATTGGAGGACCGATTGACAGATATATCAATGATGCAGGTATTGGAGGCTCAATTGACAGATATATCAATGACGCAGGTATTGGCGGCCCGATTTAAAGATATATCAATGACGCGGGTATTGGAAGCTCGATTGAAAGCTATATCAATGACGCGGGTATTGGAGGCCCGATTGAAAGATATACCAATGACGCGGGTATTGGAGGCCCGATTGAAAGATATATCAATGATCGGGTATTGGTGGCCTGATTGAAAGATATATCAATGACGCGGGTATTGGCGACCCGATTGAAAGATATATCAGTGACGTGGGTATTGGTGGCCCGATTGAAAGATATATCAATGACGTGGGTATTGGAGGCCCGATTGAAAGATATATCAATGACGCGGGTATTGGAGGCCCGATTGAAAGATATATCAACGACGCGGGTAATGGAGGCCCGATTGAAAGATATATCAATGATGTGGGTATTGGCGGCCCGATTGAAAGATATACCAATGATGCGGGTATTGGAGGCCCGATTGAAAGATATATCAATGACGCGGGTATTGGAGGCCCGATTAAAAGATATATCAATGATGTGGGCATTGGCGGCCCGATTGAAAGATATACCAATGACGCAGGTATTGGAGGCCCGATTGAAAGATATATCAATGATGCGGGTATTGGAGGCCTGATTGACAGATATATCAATGACGCGGGTATTGGCTACCTGATTGAAAGATGTATCAATGACACAGGTATTGGCGGCCCGATTGAAAGATATATCAATGACGCGGGTATTGGCAGCCCGATTGAAAGATATATCAATGATGCAGGTATTGGAGGCCTGATTGAAAGATATATCAATGATGCGGGTATTGGAGGCCCGATTGAAAGATATATCAATGACGCTGGTATTGGAGGCCCGATTGAAAGATATATCAATGACGCGTGTATTGGCGGCCCGATTGAAAGATATATCAATGATCGGGTATTGGTGGCCTGATTGAAAGATATATCAATGACGCGGGTATTGGCGACCCGATTGAAAGATATATCAATGACGCGGGTATTGGAGGCCCGATTGAAAGATATATCAATGATGTGGGTATTGGCGGCCCGATTGAAAGATATACCAATGACGCGGGTATTGGAGGCCCGATTGAAAGATATATCAATGACGTGGGTATTGGCGGCCCGATTGAAAGATATATCAATGATGCGGGTATTGGAGGCCTGATTGACAGATATATGAATGACGCGGGTATTGGCCACCTGATTGAAAGATGTAGCAATGACACAGGTATTGGCGGCCCGATTGAAAGATATATCAATGACGTGGGTATTGGCGGCCCGATTGAAAGATATCTCAATGACACAGGTATTGAAGTCCCGATTGAAAGATATATCAATAACACCGGTATTGGCCACCTGATTGAAAGATCTATCAATGACACAGGTATTGGAGGCCCGATTGACAGATATATCAATGACGCGGGTATTGGCCACCTGATTGAAAGATGTATCAATGACACAGGTATTGGCGGCCCGATTGAAAGATATATCAATGACGTGGGTATTGGTGGCCCGATTGAAAGATATATCAATGACGTGGGTATTGGCGGCCCGGTTGAAAGATATATCAATAACATGGGAATTGGCGGCCCGATTGAAAGATATATCAATAACACGGGTATTGGAGGACCGATTGACAGATATATCAATGATGCGGGTATTGGAGGCTCGATTGACAGATATATCAATGACGCAGGTATTGGCGGCCCGATTTAAAGATATATCAATGACGCGGGTATTGGAAGCTCGATTGAAAGCTATATCAATGACGCGGGTATTGGAGGCCCGATTGAAAGATATACCAATGACGCGGGTATTGGAGGCCCGATTGAAAGATATATCAATGATCGGGTATTGGTGGCCTGATTGAAAGATATATCAATGACGCGGGTATTGGCGACCCGATTGAAAGATATATCAGTGACGTGGGTATTGGTGGCCCGATTGAAAGATATATCAATGACGTGGGTATTGGAGGCCCGATTGAAAGATATATCAATGACGCGGGTATTGGAGGCCCGATTGAAAGATATATCAACGACGCGGGTAATGGAGGCCCGATTGAAAGATATATCAATGATGTGGGTATTGGCGGCCCGATTGAAAGATATACCAATGACGCGGGTATTGGAGGCCCGATTGAAAGATATATCAATGACGCGGGTATTGGCGGCCCGATTGAAAGATATATCAATGACGTGGGTATTGGAGGCCTGATTGACAGATATATCAATGACGCGGGTATTGGCCACCTGATTGAAAGATGTAGCAATGACACAGGTATTGGCGGCCCGATTGAAAGATATATCAATGACGTGGGTATTGGCGGCCCGATTGAAAGATATATCAATGACACAGGTATTGGAGGCCCGATTGAAAGATATATCAATGACGTGGGTATTTGGAGGCCCGATTGAAAGATATATCAATGACGTGGGTATTGGAGGCCCGATTGAAAGATATCAATGACACGGGTATTGGCAGCCCGATTGAAAGATATATCAATGATGCAGGTATTGGAGGCCTGATTGAAAGATATATCAATGACGCGGGTATTGGAGGCCCGATTGAAAGATATATCAATGACGCTGGTATTGGAGGCCCGATTGAAAGATATACCAATGACGCGCGTATTGGCGGCCCGATTGAAAGATATATCAATGATCGGGTATTGGTGGCCTGATTGAAAGATATATCAATGACGCGGGTATTGGCGACCCGATTGAAAGATATATCAATGACGCGGGTATTGGTGGCCCGATTGAAAGATATATCAATGACGTGGGTATTGGCGGCCCGATTGAAAGATATATCAATGACGTGGGTATTGGAGGCCCGATTGAAAGATATATCAATGACGCGGGTATTGGAGGCCCGATTGAAAGATATATCAACGACGCGGGTAGTGGCGGCCCGATTGAAAGATATATCAATGACGTGGGTAATGGCGGCCCGATTGAAAGATATATCAATGACGCGGGTATTGGAGGCCCGATTGAAAGATATATCAATGATGTGGGCATTGGCGGCCCGATTGAAAGATATACCAATGACGCAGGTATTGGAGGCCCGATTGAAAGATATATCAATGACGTGGGTATTGGCGGCCCGATTGAAAGATATATCAATGATGCGGGTATTGGAGGCCTGATTGACAGATATATCAATGACGCGGGTATTGGCTACCTGATTGAAAGATGTATCAATGACACAGGTATTGGCGGCCCGATTGAAAGATATATCAATGACGCGGGTATTGGCAGCCCGATTGAAAGATATATCAATGATGCAGGTATTGGAGGCCTGATTGAAAGATATATCAATGATGCGGGTATTGGAGGCCCGATTGAAAGATATATCAATGACGCTGGTATTGGAGGCCCGATTGAAAGATATATCAATGACGCGTGTATTGGCGGCCCGATTGAAAGATATATCAATGATCGGGTATTGGTGGCCTGATTGGAAGATATATCAATGACGCGGGTATTGGCGACCCGATTGAAAGATATATCAATGACGCGGGTATTGGTGGCCCGATTGAAAGATATATCAATGACGTGGGTATTGGCGGCCCGATTGAAAGATATATCAATGATGTGGGTATTGGAGGCCCGATTGAAAGATATATCAATGACGTGGGTATTGGAGGCCCGATTGAAAGATATCAATGACACGGGTATTGGCAGCCCGATTGAAAGATATATCAATGATGCAGGTATTGGAGGCCTGATTGAAAGATATATCAATGATGCGGGTATTGGAGGCCCGATTGAAAGATATATCAATGACGCTGGTATTGGAGGCCCGATTGAAAGATATATCAATGACGCGTGTATTGGCGGCCCGATTGAAAGATATATCAATGATCGGGTATTGGTGGCCTGATTGAAAGATATATCAATGACGCGGGTATTGGCGACCCGATTGAAAGATATATCAATGACGCGGGTATTGGAGGCCCGATTGAAAGATATATCAATGATGTGGGTATTGGCGGCCCGATTGAAAGATATACCAATGACGCGGGTATTGGAGGCCCGATTGAAAGATATATCAATGACGTGGGTATTGGCGGCCCGATTGAAAGATATATCAATGATGCAGGTATTGGAGGCCTGATTGACAGATATATGAATGACGCGGGTATTGGCCACCTGATTGAAAGATGTAGCAATGACACAGGTATTGGCGGCCCGATTGAAAGATATATCAATGACGTGGGTATTGGCGGCCCGATTGAAAGATATCTCAATGACACAGGTATTGAAGTCCCGATTGAAAGATATATCAATAACACCGGTATTGGCCACCTGATTGAAAGATCTATCAATGACACAGGTATTGGAGGCCCGATTGACAGATATATCAATGACGCGGGTATTGGCCACCTGATTGAAAGATGTATCAATGACACAGGTATTGGCGGCCGGATTGAAAGATATATCAATGACGTGGGTATTGGTGGCCCGATTGAAAGATATATCAATGACGTGGGTATTGGCGGCCCGGTTGAAAGATATATCAATGACACAGGTATTGGAGGCCCGATTGAAATATATATCAATGACGTGGGTATTTGGAGGCCCGATTGAAAGATATATCAATGACGTGGGTATTGGAGGCCCGATTGAAAGATATCAATGACACGGGTATTGGCAGCCCGATTGAAAGATATATCAATGATGCAGGTATTGGAGGCCAGATTGAAAGATATATCAATGACGCGGGTATTGGAGGCCCGATTGAAAGATATATCAATGACGCTGGTATTGGAGGCCCGATTGAAAGATATACCAATGACGCGCGTATTGGCGGCCCGATTGAAAGATATATCAATGATCGGGTATTGGTGGCCTGATTGAAAGATATATCAATGACGCGGGTATTGGCGACCCGATTGAAAGATATATCAATGACGCGGGTATTGGTGGCCCGATTGAAAGATATATCAATAACACGGGTATTGGAGGACCGATTGACAGATATATCAATGATGCGGGTATTGGAGGTTCGATTGACAGATATATCAATGACGCAGGTATTGGCGGCCCGATTTAAAGATATATCAATGACGCGGGTATTGGAAGCTCGATTGAAAGCTATATCAATGACGCGGGTATTGGAGGCCCGATTGAAAGATATACCAATGACGCGGGTATTGGAGGCCCGATTGAAAGATATATCAATGATCGGGTATTGGTGGCCTGATTGAAAGATATATCAATGACGCGGGTATTGGCGACCCGATTGAAAGATATATCAGTGACGTGGGTATTGGTGGCCCGATTGAAAGATATATCAATGACGTGGGTATTGGAGGCCCGATTGAAAGATATATCAATGACGCGGGTATTGGAGGCCCGATTGAAAGATATATCAACGACGCGGGTAATGGAGGCCCGATTGAAAGATATATCAATGATGTGGGTATTGGCGGCCCGATTGAAAGATATACCAATGACGCGGGTATTGGAGGCCCGATTGAAAGATATATCAATGACGCGGGTATTGGAGGCCCGATTAAAAGATATATCAATGATGTGGGCATTGGCGGCCCGATTGAAAGATATACCAATGACGCAGGTATTGGAGGCCCGATTGAAAGATATATCAATGATGCGGGTATTGGAGGCCTGATTGACAGATATATCAATGACGCGGGTATTGGCTACCTGATTGAAAGATGTATCAATGACACAGGTATTGGCGGGCCGATTGAAAGATATATCAATGACGCGGGTATTGGCAGCCCGATTGAAAGATATATCAATGATGCAGGTATTGGAGGCCTGATTGAAAGATATATCAATGATGCGGGTATTGGAGGCCCGATTGAAAGATATATCAATGACGCTGGTATTGGAGGCCCGATTGAAAGATATATCAATGACGCGTGTATTGGCGGCCCGATTGAAAGATATATCAATGATCGGGTATTGGTGGCCTGATTGAAAGATATATCAATGACGCGGGTATTGGCGACCCGATTGAAAGATATATCAATGACGCGGGTATTGGAGGCCCGATTGAAAGATATATCAATGATGTGGGTATTGGCGGCCCGATTGAAAGATATACCAATGACGCGGGTATTGGAGGCCCGATTGAAAGATATATCAATGACGTGGGTATTGGCGGCCCGATTGAAAGATATATCAACGACGCGGGTAATGGAGGCCCGATTGAAAGATATATCAATGATGTGGGTATTGGCGGCCCGATTGAAAGATATACCAATGACGCGGGTATTGGAGGCCCGATTGAAAGATATATCAATGACGCGGGTATTGGAGGCCCGATTAAAAGATATATCAATGATGTGGGCATTGGCGGCCCGATTGAAAGATATACCAATGACGCAGGTATTGGAGGCCCGATTGAAAGATATATCAATGATGCGGGTATTGGAGGCCTGATTGACAGATATATCAATGACGCGGGTATTGGCTACCTGATTGAAAGATGTAGCAATGACACAGGTATTGGCGGCCCGATTGAAAGATATATCAATGACGTGGGTATTGGCAGCCCGATTGAAAGATATCTCAATGACACAGGTATTGAAGTCCCGATTGAAAGATATATCAATAACACCGGTATTGGCCACCTGATTGAAAGATCTATCAATGACACAGGTATTGGAGGCCCGATTGACAGATATATCAATGACGCGGGTATTGGCCACCTGATTGAAAGATGTATCAATGACACAGGTATTGGCGGCCCGATTGAAAGATATATCAATGACGTGGGTATTGGTGGCCCGATTGAAAGATATATCAATGACGTGGGTATTGGCGGCCCGGTTGAAAGATATATCAATAACACGGGAATTGGCGGCCCGATTGAAAGATATATCAATAACACGGGTATTGGAGGACCGATTGACAGATATATCAATGATGCGGGTATTGGAGGCTCGATTGACAGATATATCAATGACGCAGGTATTGGCGGCCCGATTTAAAGATATATCAATGACGCGGGTATTGGAAGCTCGATTGAAAGCTATATCAATGACGCGGGTATTGGAGGCCCGATTGAAAGATATACCAATGACGCGGGTATTGGAGGCCCGATTGAAAGATATATCAATGATCGGGTATTGGTGGCCTGATTGAAAGATATATCAATGACGCGGGTATTGGCGACCCGATTGAAAGATATATCAGTGACGTGGGTATTGGTGGCCCGATTGAAAGATATATCAATGACGTGGGTATTGGAGGCCCGATTGAAAGATATATCAATGACACGGGTATTGGAGGCCCGATTGAAAGATATATCAACGACGCGGGTAATGGAGGCCCGATTGAAAGATATATCAATGATGTGGGTATTGGCGGCCCGATTGAAAGATATACCAATGACGCGGGTATTGGAGGCCCGATTGAAAGATATATCAATGACGCGGGTATTGGCGGCCCGATTGAAAGATATATCAATGATGTGGGTATTGGAGGCCTGATTGACAGATATATCAATGACGCGGGTATTGGCCACCTGATTGAAAGATGTAGCAATGACACAGGTATTGGCGGCCCGATTGAAAGATATATCAATGACGTGGGTATTGGCGGCCCGATTGAAAGATATATCAATGACACAGGTATTGGAGGCCCGATTGAAAGATTTATCAATGACGTGGGTATTTGGAGGCCCGATTGAAAGATATATCAATGACGTGGGTATTGGAGGCCCGATTGAAAGATATCAATGACACGGGTATTGGCAGCCCGATTGAAAGATATATCAATGATGCAGGTATTGGAGGCCTGATTGAAAGATATATCAATGACGCGGGTATTGGAGGCCCGATTGAAAGATATATCAATGACGCTGGTATTGGAGGCCCGATTGAAAGATATACCAATGACGCGCATATTGGAGGCCCAATTGAAAGATATATCAATGATCGGGTATTGGTGGCCTGATTGAAAGATATATCAATGACGCGGGTATTGGCGACCCGATTGAAAGATATATCAATGACGCGGGTATTGGTGGCCCGATTGAAAGATATATCAATGACGTGGGTATTGGCGGCCCGATTGAAAGATATATCAATGACGTGGGTATTGGAGGCCCGATTGAAAGATATATCAATGACGCGGGTATTGGAGGCCCGATTGAAAGATATATCAACGACGCGGGTAGTGGAGGCCCGATTGAAGGATATATCAATGACGTGGGTAATGGCGGCCCGATTGAAAGATATATCAATGACGCGGGTATTGGAGGCCCGATTGAAAGATATATCAATGATGTGGGCATTGGCGGCCCGATTGAAAGATATACCAATGACGCAGGTATTGGAGGCCCGATTGAAAGATATATCAATGACGTGGGTATTGGCGGCCCGATTGAAAGATATATCAATGATGCGGGTATTGGAGGCCTGATTGACAGATATATCAATGACGCGGGTATTGGCTACCTGATTGAAAGATGTATCAATGACACAGGTATTGGCGGCCCGATTGAAAGATATATCAATGACGCGGGTATTGGCAGCCCGATTGAAAGATATATCAATGATGCAGGTATTGGAGGCCTGATTGAAAGATATATCAATGATGCGGGTATTGGAGGCCCGATTGAAAGATATATCAATGACGCTGGTATTGGAGGCCCGATTGAAAGATATATCAATGACGCGTGTATTGGCGGCCCGATTGAAAGATATATCAATGATCGGGTATTGGTGGCCTGATTGGAAGATATATCAATGACGCGGGTATTGGCGACCCGATTGAAAGATATATCAATGACGCGGGTATTGGTGGCCCGATTGAAAGATATATCAATGACGTGGGTATTGGCGGCCCGATTGAAAGATATATCAATGATGTGGGTATTGGAGGCCCGATTGAAAGATATATCAATGACGTGGGTATTGGAGGCCCGATTGAAAGATATCAATGACACGGGTATTGGCAGCCCGATTGAAAGATATATCAATGATGCAGGTATTGGAGGCCTGATTGAAAGATATATCAATGATGCGGGTATTGGAGGCCCGATTGAAAGATATATCAATGACGCTGGTATTGGAGGCCCGATTGAAAGATATATCAATGACGCGTGTATTGGCGGCCCGATTGAAAGATATATCAATGATCGGGTATTGGTGGCCTGATTGAAAGATATATCAATGACGCGGGTATTGGCGACCCGATTGAAAGATATATCAATGACGCGGGTATTGGAGGCCCGATTGAAAGATATATCAATGATGTGGGTATTGGCGGCCCGATTGAAAGATATACCAATGACGCGGGTATTGGAGGCCCGATTGAAAGATATATCAATGACGTGGGTATTGGCGGCCCGATTGAAAGATATATCAATGATGCGGGTATTGGAGGCCTGATTGACAGATATATGAATGACGCGGGTATTGGCCACCTGATTGAAAGATGTAGCAATGACACAGGTATTGGCGGCCCGATTGAAAGATATATCAATGACGTGGGTATTGGCGGCCCGATTGAAAGATATCTCAATGACACAGGTATTGAAGTCCCGATTGAAAGATATATCAATAACACCGGTATTGGCCACCTGATTGAAAGATCTATCAATGACACAGGTATTGGAGGCCCGATTGACAGATATATCAATGACGCGGGTATTGGCCACCTGATTGAAAGATGTATCAATGACACAGGTATTGGCGGCCCGATTGAAAGATATATCAATGACGTGGGTATTGGTGGCCCGATTGAAAGATATATCAATGACGTGGGTATTGGCGGCCCGGTTGAAAGATATATCAATAACACGGGAATTGGCGGCCCGATTGAAAGATATATCAATAACACGGGTATTGGAGGACCGATTGACAGATATATCAATGATGCGGGTATTGGAGGCTCGATTGACAGATATATCAATGACGCAGGTATTGGCGGCCCGATTTAAAGATATATCAATGACGCGGGTATTGGAAGCTCGATTGAAAGCTATATCAATGACGCGGGTATTGGAGGCCCGATTGAAAGATATACCAATGACGCGGGTATTGGAGGCCCGATTGAAAGATATATCAATGATCGGGTATTGGTGGCCTGATTGAAAGATATATCAATGACGCGGGTATTGGCGACCCGATTGAAAGATATATCAGTGACGTGGGTATTGGTGGCCCGATTGAAAGATATATCAATGACGTGGGTATTGGAGGCCCGATTGAAAGATATATCAATGACGCGGGTATTGGAGGCCCGATTGAAAGATATATCAACGACGCGGGTAATGGAGGCCCGATTGAAAGATATATCAATGATGTGGGTATTGGCGGCCCGATTGAAAGATATACCAATGACGCGGGTATTGGAGGCCCGATTGAAAGATATATCAATGACGCGGGTATTGGTGGCCCGATTGAAAGATATATCAATGACGTGGGTATTGGCGGCCCGATTGAAAGATATATCAATGATGTGGGTATTGGAGGCCCGATTGAAAGATATATCAATGACGTGGGTATTGGAGGCCCGATTGAAAGATATCAATGACACGGGTATTGGCAGCCCGATTGAAAGATATATCAATGATGCAGGTATTGGAGGCCTGATTGAAAGATATATCAATGACGCGGGTATTGGAGGCCCGATTGAAAGATATATCAATGACGCTGGTATTGGAGGCCCGATTGAAAGATATACCAATGACGCGCGTATTGGCGGCCCGATTGAAAGATATATCAATGATCGGGTATTGGTGGCCTGATTGAAAGATATATCAATGACGCGGGTATTGGCGACGCGATTGAAAGATATATCAATGACGCGGGTATTGGTGGCCCGATTGAAAGATATATCAATGACGTGGGTATTGGCGGCCCGATTGAAAGATATATCAATGACGTGGGTATTGGAGGCCCGATTGAAAGATATATCAATGACGCGGGTATTGGAGGCCCGATTGAAAGATATATCAACGACGCGGGTAGTGGCGGCCCGATTGAAAGATATATCAATGACGTGGGTAATGGCGGCCCGATTGAAAGATATATCAATGACGCGGGTATTGGAGGCCCGATTGAAAGATATATCAATGATGTGGGCATTGGCGGCCCGATTGAAAGATATACCAATGACGCAGGTATTGGAGGCCCGATTGAAAGATATATCAATGACGTGGGTATTGGCGGCCCGATTGAAAGATATATCAATGATGCGGGTATTGGAGGCCTGATTGACAGATATATCAATGACGCGGGTATTGGCTACCTGATTGAAAGATGTATCAATGACACAGGTATTGGCGGCCCGATTGAAAGATATATCAATGACGTGGGTATTGGAGGCCCGATTGAAAGATATATCAATGACACAGGTATTGGAGGCCCGATTGAAAGATATATCAATAACACGGGTATTGGCCACCTGATTGAAAGATGTATCAATGACACAGGTATTGGACGCCCGATTGACAGATATATCAATGACGCGGGTATTGGCCACCTGATTGAAAGATGTATCAATGACACAGGTATTGGCGGCCCGATTGAAAGATATATCAATGACGTGGGTATTGGCGGCCCGATTGAAAGATATATCAATGACGTGGGTTTTGGTGGCCCGATTCAAAGATATATCAATAACACGGGAATTGGCGGCCCGATTGAAAGATATATCAATAACACGGGTATTGGAGGACCGATTGACAGATATATCAATGATGCGGGTATTGGAGGCTCGATTGACAGATATATCAATGACGCAGGTATTGGCGGCCCGATTTATAGATATATCAATGACGCGGGTATTGGAAGCGCGATTGAAAGATATATCAATGACGCGGGTATTGGAGGCCCGATTGAAAGATATATCAATGACGCGGGTATTGGAGGCCCGATTGAAAGATATATCAATGATCGGGTATTGGTGGCCTGATTGAACGATATATCAATGACGCGGGTATTGGCGACCCGATTGAAAGATATATCAGTGACGCAGGTATTGGTGGCCCGATTGAAAGATATATCAATGACGTGGGTATTGGCGGCCCGATTGAAAGATATATCAATGACGTGGGTATTGGCGGCCCGATTGAAAGATATATCAATGATGCGGGTATTGGAGGCCTGATTGACAGATATATCAATGACGCGGGTATTGGCTACCTGATTGAAAGATGTATCAATGACACAGGTATTGGCGGCCCGATTGAAAGATATATCAATGACTCGGGTATTGGCAGCCCGATTGAAAGATATATCAATGATGCAGGTATTGGAGGCCTGATTGAAAGATATATCAATGACGCGGGTATTGGCGACCCGATTGAAAGATATATCAGTGACGCAGGTATTGGTGGCCCGATTGAAAGATATATCAATGACGTGGGTATTGGCGGCCCGATTGAAAGATATATCAATGACGTGGGTATTGGAGGCCCGATAGAAAGATATATCAATGACGCGGGTATTGGAGGCCCGATTGAACGATATATCAACGAAGCGGGTAGTGGCGGCCCGATTGAAAGATATATCAATGACGTGGGTAATGGCGGCCCGATTGAAAGATATACCAATGACGCGGGTATTGGAGGCCCGATTGAAAGATATATCAATGACGTGGGTATTGGAGGCCCGATTGAAAGATATATCAATGACGTGGGTATTGGCGGCCCGATTGAAAGATATATCAATGATGCGGGTATTGGAGGCCTGATTGACAGATATATCAATGACGCGGGTATTGGCTACCTGATTGAAAGATGTATCAATGACGCAGGTATTGGCGGCCCGATTGAAAGATATATCAATGACGCGGGTATTGGCAGCCCGATTGAAAGATATATCAATGATGCAGGTATTGGAGGCCTGATTGAAAGATATATCAATGATGCGGGTATTGGAGGCCCGATTGAAAGATATATCAATGACGCTGGTATTGGAGGCCCGATTGAAAGATATATCAATGACGCGTGTATTGGCGGCCCGATTGAAAGATATATCAATGATCGGGTATTGGCGACCCGATTGAAGGATATATCAATGACGCGGGTATTGGTGGCCCGATTGAAAGATATATCAATGACGTGGGTATTGGCGGCCGGATTGAAAGATATATCAATGATGTGGGTATTGGAGGCCCGATTGAAAGATATATCAATGACGTGGGTATTGGATGCCCGATTGAAAGATATCAATGACACGGGTATTGGCAGCCCGATTGAAAGATACATCAATGATGCAGGTATTGGAGGCCTGATTGAAAGATATATCAATGACGCGGGTATTGGAGGCCCGATTGAAAGATATATCAATGACGCTGGTATTGGAGGCCCGATTGAAAGATATACCAATGACGCGCGTATTGGCGGCCCGATTGAAAGATATATCAATGATCGGGTATTGGTGGCCTGATTGAAAGATATATCAATGACGCGGGTATTGGCGACGCGATTGAAAGATATATCAATGACGCGGGTATTGGTGGCCCGATTGAAAGATATATCAATGACGTGGGTATTGGCGGCCCGATTGAAAGATATATCAATGACGTGGGTATTGGAGGCCCGATTGAAAGATATATCAATGACGCGGGTATTGGAGGCCCGATTGAAAGATATATCAACGACGCGGGTAGTGGCGGCCCGATTGAAAGATATATCAATGACGTGGGTAATGGCGGCCCGATTGAAAGATATATCAATGACGCGGGTATTGGAGGCCCGATTGAAAGATATATCAATGATGTGGGCATTGGCGGCCCGATTGAAAGATATACCAATGACGCAGGTATTGGAGGCCCGATTGAAAGATATATCAATGACGTGGGTATTGGCAGCCCGATTGAAAGATATACCAATGACGCAGGTATTGGAGGCCCGATTGAAAGATATATCAATGACGTGGGTATTGGCTACCTGATTGAAAGATGTATCAATGACACAGGTATTGGCGGCCCGATTGACAGATATATCAATGACGTGGGTATTGGAGGCCTGATTGAAAGATATATCAATGACACAGGTATTGGAGGCCCGATTGAAAGATATATCAATAACACGGGTATTGGCCACCTGATTGAAAGATGTATCAATGACACAGGTATTGGAGGCCCGATTGACAGATATATCAATGATGCGGGTATTGGCCACCTGATTGAAAGATGTATCAATGACACAGGTATTGGCGGCCCGATTGAAAGATATATCAATGACGTGGGTATTGGCGGCCCGATTGAAAGATATATCAATGACGTGGGTATTGGCGGCCCGATTCAAAGATATATCAATAACACGGGAATTGGCGGCCCGATTGAAAGATATATCAATAACACGGGTATTGGAGGACCGATTGACAGATATATCAATGATGCGGGTATTGGAGGCTCGATTGACAGATATATCAATGACGCAGGTATTGGCGGCCAGATTTATAGATATATCAATGACGCGGGTATTGGAAGCTCGATTGAAAGATATATCAATGACGCGGGTATTGGAGGCCCGATTGAAAGATATATCAATGATCGGGTATTGGTGGCCTGATTGAAAGATATATCAATGACGCGGGTATTGGCGACCTGATTGAAAGATATATCAGTGACGCAGGTATTGGAGGCCCGATTGAAAGATATATCAACGACGCGGGTAGTGGCGGCCCGATTGAAAGATATATCAATGACGTGGGTAATGGCGGCCCGATTGAAAGATATATCAATGACGCGGGTATTGGAGGCCCGATTGAAAGATATATCAATGATGTGGGTATTGGCGGCCCGATTGAAAGATATACCAATGACGCGGGTATTGGAGGCCCGATTGAAAGATATACCAATGACGCGCGTATTGGCGGCCCGATTGAAAGATATATCAATGATCGGGTATTGGTGGCCTGATTGAAAGATATATCAATGACGCGGGTATTGGCGACGCGATTGAAAGATATATCAATGACGCGGGTATTGGTGGCCCGATTGAAAGATATATCAATGACGTGGGTATTGGCGGCCCGATTGAAAGATATATCAATGACGTGGGTATTGGAGGCCCGATTGAAAGATATATCAATGACGCGGGTATTGGAGGCCCGATTGAAAGATATATCAACGACGCGGGTAGTGGCGGCCCGATTGAAAGATATATCAATGACGTGGGTAATGGCGGCCCGATTGAAAGATATATCAATGACGCGGGTATTGGAGGCCCGATTGAAAGATATATCAATGATGTGGGCATTGGCGGCCCGATTGAAAGATATACCAATGACGCAGGTATTGGAGGCCCGATTGAAAGATATATCAATGACGTGGGTATTGGCGGCCCGATTGAAAGATATATCAATGATGCGGGTATTGGAGGCCTGATTGACAGATATATCAATGACGCGGGTATTGGCTACCTGATTGAAAGATGTATCAATGACACAGGTATTGGCGGCCCGATTGAAAGATATATCAATGACGTGGGTATTGGAGGCCCGATTGAATGATATATCAATGACACAGGTATTGGAGGCCCGATTGAAAGATATATCAATAACACGGGTATTGGCCACCTGATTGAAAGATGTATCAATGACACAGGTATTGGAGGCCCGATTGACAGATATATCAATGACGCGGGTATTGGCCACCTGATTGAAAGATGTATCAATGACACAGGTATTGGCGGCCCGATTGAAAGATATATCAATGACGTGGGTATTGGCGGCCCGATTGAAAGATATATCAATGACGTGGGTTTTGGTGGCCCGATTCAAAGATATATCAATAACACGGGAATTGGCGGCCCGATTGAAAGATATATCAATAACACGGGTATTGGAGGACCGATTGACAGATATATCAATGATGCGGGTATTGGAGGCTCGATTGACAGATATATCAATGACGCAGGTATTGGCGGCCCGATTTATAGATATATCAATGACGCGGGTATTGGAAGCGCGATTGAAAGATATATCAATGACGCGGGTATTGGAGGCCCGATTGAAAGATATATCAATGACGCGGGTATTGGAGGCCCGATTGAAAGATATATCAATGATCGGGTATTGGTGGCCTGATTGAACGATATATCAATGACGCGGGTATTGGCGACCCGATTGAAAGATATATCAGTGACGCAGGTATTGGTGGCCCGATTGAAAGATATATCAATGACGTGGGTATTGGCGGCCCGATTGAAAGATATATCAATGACGTGGGTATTGGCGGCCCGATTGAAAGATATATCAATGATGCGGGTATTGGAGGCCTGATTGACAGATATATCAATGACGCGGGTATTGGCTACCTGATTGAAAGATGTATCAATGACACAGGTATTGGCGGCCCGATTGAAAGATATATCAATGACTCGGGTATTGGCAGCCCGATTGAAAGATATATCAATGATGCAGGTATTGGAGGCCTGATTGAAAGATATATCAATGACGCGGGTATTGGCGACCCGATTGAAAGATATATCAGTGACGCAGGTATTGGTGGCCCGATTGAAAGATATATCAATGACGTGGGTATTGGCGGCCCGATTGAAAGATATATCAATGACGTGGGTATTGGAGGCCCGATAGAAAGATATATCAATGACGCGGGTATTGGAGGCCCGATTGAAAGATATATCAACGAAGCGGGTAGTGGCGGCCCGATTGAAAGATATATCAATGACGTGGGTAATGGCGGCCCGATTGAAAGATATACCAATGACGCGGGTATTGGAGGCCCGATTGAAAGATATATCAATGACGTGGGTATTGGAGGCCCGATTGAAAGATATATCAATGACGTGGGTATTGGCGGCCCGATTGAAAGATATATCAATGATGCGGGTATTGGAGGCCTGATTGACAGATATATCAATGACGCGGGTATTGGCTACCTGATTGAAAGATGTATCAATGACACAGGTATTGGCGGCCCGATTGAAAGATATATCAATGACGCGGGTATTGGCAGCCCGATTGAAAGATATATCAATGATGCAGGTATTGGAGGCCTGATTGAAAGATATATCAATGATGCGGGTATTGGAGGCCCGATTGAAAGATATATCAATGACGCTGGTATTGGAGGCCCGATTGAAAGATATATCAATGACGCGTGTATTGGCGGCCCGATTGAAAGATATATCAATGATCGGGTATTGGCGACCCGATTGAAGGATATATCAATGACGCGGGTATTGGTGGCCCGATTGAAAGATATATCAATGACGTGGGTATTGGCGGCCCGATTGAAAGATATATCAATGATGTGGGTATTGGAGGCCCGATTGAAAGATATATCAATGACGTGGGTATTGGATGCCCGATTGAAAGATATCAATGACACGGGTATTGGCAGCCCGATTGAAAGATACATCAATGATGCAGGTATTGGAGGCCTGATTGAAAGATATATCAATGACGCGGGTATTGGAGGCCCGATTGAAAGATATATCAATGACGCTGGTATTGGAGGCCCGATTGAAAGATATACCAATGACGCGCGTATTGGCGGCCCGATTGAAAGATATATCAATGATCGGTTATTGGTGGCCTGATTGAAAGATATATCAATGACGCGGGTATTGGCGACGCGATTGAAAGATATATCAATGACGCGGGTATTGGTGGCCCGATTGAAAGATATATCAATGACGTGGGTATTGGCGGCCCGATTGAAAGATATATCAATGACGTGGGTATTGGAGGCCCGATTGAAAGATATATCAATGACGCGGGTATTGGAGGCCCGATTGAAAGATATATCAACGACGCGGGTAGTGGCGGCCCGATTGAAAGATATATCAATGACGTGGGTAATGGCGGCCCGATTGAAAGATATATCAATGACGCGGGTATTGGAGGCCCGATTGAAAGATATATCAATGATGTGGGCATTGGCGGCCCGATTGAAAGATATACCAATGACGCAGGTATTGGAGGCCCGATTGAAAGATATATCAATGACGTGGGTATTGGCAGCCCGATTGAAAGATATACCAATGACGCAGGTATTGGAGGCCCGATTGAAAGATATATCAATGACGTGGGTATTGGCTACCTGATTGAAAGATGTATCAATGACACAGGTATTGGCGGCCCGATTGACAGATATATCAATGACGTGGGTATTGGAGGCCTGATTGAAAGATATATCAATGACACAGGTATTGGAGGCCCGATTGAAAGATATATCAATAACACGGGTATTGGCCACCTGATTGAAAGATGTATCAATGACACAGGTATTGGAGGCCCGATTGACAGATATATCAATGATGCGGGTATTGGCCACCTGATTGAAAGATGTATCAATGACACAGGTATTGGCGGCCCGATTGAAAGATATATCAATGACGTGGGTATTGGCGGCCCGATTGAAAGATATATCAATGACGTGGGTATTGGCGGCCCGATTCAAAGATATATCAATAACACGGGAATTGGCGGCCCGATTGAAAGATATATCAATAACACGGGTATTGGAGGACCGATTGACAGATATATCAATGATGCGGGTATTGGAGGCTCGATTGACAGATATATCAATGACGCAGGTATTGGCGGCCAGATTTATAGATATATCAATGACGCGGGTATTGGAAGCTCGATTGAAAGATATATCAATGACGCGGGTATTGGAGGCCCGATTGAAAGATATATCAATGATCGGGTATTGGTGGCCTGATTGAAAGATATATCAATGACGCGGGTATTGGCGACCTGATTGAAAGATATATCAGTGACGCAGGTATTGGTGGCCCGATTGAAAGATATATCAATGACGTGGGTATTGGCGGCCCGATTGAAAGATATATCAATGACGTGGGTATTGGAGGCCCGATTGAAAGATATATCAATGACGCGGATATTGGAGGCCCGATTGAAAGATATATCAACGAAGCGGGTAGTGGCGGCCCGATTGAAAGATATATCAATGACGTGGGTAATGGCGGCCCGATTGAAAGATATATCAATGACGCGGGTATTGGAGGCCCGATTGAAAGATATATCAATGATGTGGGTATTGGCGGCCCGATTGAAAGATATACCAATGACGCGGGTATTGGAGGCCCGATTGAAAGATATACCAATGACGCGCGTATTGGCGGCCCGATTGAAAGATATATCAATGATCGGGTATTGGTGGCCTGATTGAAAGATATATCAATGACGCGGGTATTGGCGACGCGATTGAAAGATATATCAATGACGCGGGTATTGGTGGCCCGATTGAAAGATATATCAATGACGTGGGTATTGGCGGCCCGATTGAAAGATATATCAATGACGTGGGTATTGGAGGCCCGATTGAAAGATATATCAATGACGCGGGTATTGGAGGCCCGATTGAAAGATATATCAACGACGCGGGTAGTGGCGGCCCGATTGAAAGATATATCAATGACGTGGGTAATGGCGGCCCGATTGAAAGATATATCAATGACACGGGTATTGGAGGCCCGATTTAAAGATATATCAATGATGTGGGTATTGGCGGCCCGATTGAAAGATATACCAATGACGCAGGTATTGGAGGCCCGATTGAAAGATATATCAATGACGTGGGTATTGGCGGCCCGATTGAAAGATATATCAATGATGCGGGTATTGGAGGCCTGATTGACAGATATATCAATGACGCGGGTATTGGCTACCTGATTGAAAGATGTATCAATGACACAGGTATTGGCGGCCCGATTGAAAGATATATCAATGACGTGGGTATTGGAGGCCCGATTGAATGATATATCAATGACACAGGTATTGGAGGCCCGATTGAAAGATATATCAATAACACGGGTATTGGCCACCTGATTGAAAGATGTATCAATGACACAGGTATTGGAGGCCCGATTGACAGATATATCAATGACGCGGGTATTGGCCACCTGATTGAAAGATGTATCAATGACACAGGTATTGGCGGCCCGATTGAAAGATATATCAATGACGTGGGTATTGGCGGCCCGATTGAAAGATATATCAATGACGTGGGTTTTGGTGGCCCGATTCAAAGATATATCAATAACACGGGAATTGGCGGCCCGATTGAAAGATATATCAATAACACGGGTATTGGAGGACCGATTGACAGATATATCAATGATGCGGGTATTGGAGGCTCGATTGACAGATATATCAATGACGCAGGTATTGGCGGCCCGATTTATAGATATATCAATGACGCAGGGTATTGGAAGCGCGATTGAAAGATATATCAATGACGCGGGTATTGGAGGCCCGATTGAAAGATATATCAATGACGCGGGTATTGGAGGCCCGATTGAAAGATATATCAATGATCGGGTATTGGTGGCCTGATTGAAAGATATATCAATGACGCGGGTATTGGCGACCTGATTGAAAGATATATCAGTGACGCAGGTATTGGTGGCCCGATTGAAAGATATATCAATGACGTGGGTATTGGCGGCCCGATTGAAAGATATATCAATGACGTGGGTATTGGAGGCCCGATTGAAAGATATATCAATGACGCGGATATTGGAGGCCCGATTGAAAGATATATCAACGAAGCGGGTAGTGGCGGCCCGATTGAAAGATATATCAATGACGTGGGTAATGGCGGCCCGATTGAAAGATATATCAATGACGCGGGTATTGGAGGCCCGATTGAAAGATATATCAATGATGTGGGTATTGGCGGCCCGATTGAAAGATATACCAATGACGCGGGTATTGGAGGCCCGATTGAAAGATATACCAATGACGCGCGTATTGGCGGCCCGATTGAAAGATATATCAATGATCGGGTATTGGTGGCCTGATTGAAAGATATATCAATGACGCGGGTATTGGCGACGCGATTGAAAGATATATCAATGACGCGGGTATTGGTGGCCCGATTGAAAGATATATCAATGACGTGGGTATTGGCGGCCCGATTGAAAGATATATCAATGACGTGGGTATTGGAGGCCCGATTGAAAGATATATCAATGACGCGGGTATTGGAGGCCCGATTGAAAGATATATCAACGACGCGGGTAGTGGCGGCCCGATTGAAAGATATATCAATGACGTGGGTAATGGCGGCCCGATTGAAAGATATATCAATGACGCGGGTATTGGAGGCCCGATTGAAAGATATATCAATGATGTGGGTATTGGCGGCCCGATTGAAAGATATACCAATGACGCAGGTATTGGAGGCCCGATTGAAAGATATATCAATGACGTGGGTATTGGCGGCCCGATTGAAAGATATATCAATGATGCGGGTATTGGAGGCCTGATTGACAGATATATCAATGACGCGGGTATTGGCTACCTGATTGAAAGATGTATCAATGACACAGGTATTGGCGGCCCAATTGAAAGATATATCAATGACGTGGGTATTGGAGGCCCGATTGAATGATATATCAATGACACAGGTATTGGAGGCCCGATTGAAAGATATATCAATAACACGGGTATTGGCCACCTGATTGAAAGATGTATCAATGACACAGGTATTGGAGGCCCGATTGACAGATATATCAATGACGCGGGTATTGGCCACCTGATTGAAAGATGTATCAATGACACAGGTATTGGCGGCCCGATTGAAAGATATATCAATGACGTGGGTATTGGCGGCCCGATTGAAAGATATATCAATGACGTGGGTTTTGGTGGCCCGATTCAAAGATATATCAATAACACGGGAATTGGCGGCCCGATTGAAAGATATATCAATAACACGGGTATTGGAGGACCGATTGACAGATATATCAATGATGCGGGTATTGGAGGCTCGATTGACAGATATATCAATGACGCAGGTATTGGCGGCCCGATTTATAGATATATCAATGACGCAGGGTATTGGAAGCGCGATTGAAAGATATATCAATGACGCGGGTATTGGAGGCCCGATTGAAAGATATATCAATGACGCGGGTATTGGAGGCCCGATTGAAAGATATATCAATGATCGGGTATTGGTGGCCTGATTGAAAGATATATCAATGACGCGGGTATTGGCGACCCGATTGAAAGATATATCAGTGACGCAGGTATTGGTGGCCCGATTGAAAGATATATCAATGACGTGGGTATTGGCGGCCCGATTGAAAGATATATCAATGACGTGGGTATTGGCGGCCCGATTGAAAGATATATCAATGATGCGGGTATTGGAGGCCTGATTGACAGATATATCAATGACGCGGGTATTGGCTACCTGATTGAAAGATGTATCAATGACACAGGTATTGGCGGCCCGATTGAAAGATATATCAATGACGCGGGTATTGGCAGCCCGATTGAAAGATATATCAATGATGCAGGTATTGGAGGCCTGATTGAAAGATATATCAATGACGCGGGTATTGGCGACCCGATTGAAAGATATATCAGTGACGCAGGTATTGGTGGCCCGATTGAAAGATATATCAATGACGTGGGTATTGGCGGCCCGATTGAAAGATATATCAATGACGTGGGTATTGGAGGCCCGATAGAAAGATATATCAATGACGCGGGTATTGGAGGCCCGATTGAAAGATATATCAACGAAGCGGGTAGTGGCGGCCCGATTGAAAGATATATCAATGACGTGGGTAATGGCGGCCCGATTGAAAGATATACCAATGACGCGGGTATTGGAGGCCCGATTGAAAGATATATCAATGACGTGGGTATTGGAGGCCCGATTGAAAGATATATCAATGACGTGGGTATTGGCGGCCCGATTGAAAGATATATCAATGATGCGGGTATTGGAGGCCTGATTGACAGATATATCAATGACGCGGGTATTGGCTACCTGATTGAAAGATGTATCAATGACACAGGTATTGGCGGCCCGATTGAAAGATATATCAATGACGCGGGTATTGGCAGCCCGATTGAAAGATATATCAATGATGCAGGTATTGGAGGCCTGATTGAAAGATATATCAATGATGCGGGTATTGGAGGCCCGATTGAAAGATATATCAATGACGCTGGTATTGGAGGCCCGATTGAAAGATATATCAATGACGCGTGTATTGGCGGCCCGATTGAAAGATATATCAATGATCGGGTATTGGCGACCCGATTGAAGGATATATCAATGACGCGGGTATTGGTGGCCCGATTGAAAGATATATCAATGACGTGGGTATTGGCGGCCCGATTGAAAGATATATCAATGATGTGGGTATTGGAGGCCCGATTGAAAGATATATCAATGACGTGGGTATTGGATGCCCGATTGAAAGATATCAATGACACGGGTATTGGCAGCCCGATTGAAAGATACATCAATGATGCAGGTATTGGAGGCCTGATTGAAAGATATATCAATGACGCGGGTATTGGAGGCCCGATTGAAAGATATATCAATGACGCTGGTATTGGAGGCCCGATTGAAAGATATACCAATGACGCGCGTATTGGCGGCCCGATTGAAAGATATATCAATGATCGGGTATTGGTGGCCTGATTGAAAGATATATCAATGACGCGGGTATTGGCGACGCGATTGAAAGATATATCAATGACGCGGGTATTGGTGGCCCGATTGAAAGATATATCAATGACGTGGGTATTGGCGGCCCGATTGAAAGATATATCAATGACGTGGGTATTGGAGGCCCGATTGAAAGATATATCAATGACGCGGGTATTGGAGGCCCGATTGAAAGATATATCAACGACGCGGGTAGTGGCGGCCCGATTGAAAGATATATCAATGACGTGGGTAATGGCGGCCCGATTGAAAGATATATCAATGACGCGGGTATTGGAGGCCCGATTGAAAGATATATCAATGATGTGGGCATTGGCGGCCCGATTGAAAGATATACCAATGACGCAGGTATTGGAGGCCCGATTGAAAGATATATCAATGACGTGGGTATTGGCAGCCCGATTGAAAGATATACCAATGACGCAGGTATTGGAGGCCCGATTGAAAGATATATCAATGACGTGGGTATTGGCTACCTGATTGAAAGATGTATCAATGACACAGGTATTGGCGGCCCGATTGACAGATATATCAATGACGTGGGTATTGGAGGCCTGATTGAAAGATATATCAATGACACAGGTATTGGAGGCCCGATTGAAAGATATATCAATAACACGGGTATTGGCCACCTGATTGAAAGATGTATCAATGACACAGGTATTGGAGGCCCGATTGACAGATATATCAATGATGCGGGTATTGGCCACCTGATTGAAAGATGTATCAATGACACAGGTATTGGCGGCCCGATTGAAAGATATATCAATGACGTGGGTATTGGCGGCCCGATTGAAAGATATATCAATGACGTGGGTATTGGCGGCCCGATTCAAAGATATATCAATAACACGGGAATTGGCGGCCCGATTGAAAGATATATCAATAACACGGGTATTGGAGGACCGATTGACAGATATATCAATGATGCGGGTATTGGAGGCTCGATTGACAGATATATCAATGACGCAGGTATTGGCGGCCAGATTTATAGATATATCAATGACGCGGGTATTGGAAGCTCGATTGAAAGATATATCAATGACGCGGGTATTGGAGGCCCGATTGAAAGATATATCAATGACGCGGGTATTGGAGGCCCGATTGAAAGATATATCAATGATCGGGTATTGGTGGCCTGATTGAAAGATATATCAATGACGCGGGTATTGGCGACCTGATTGAAAGATATATCAGTGACGCAGGTATTGGTGGCCCGATTGAAAGATATATCAATGACGTGGGTATTGGCGGCCCGATTGAAAGATATATCAATGACGTGGGTATTGGAGGCCCGATTGAAAGATATATCAATGACGCGGATATTGGAGGCCCGATTGAAAGATATATCAACGAAGCGGGTAGTGGCGGCCCGATTGAAAGATATATCAATGACGTGGGTAATGGCGGCCCGATTGAAAGATATATCAATGACGCGGGTATTGGAGGCCCGATTGAAAGATATATCAATGATGTGGGTATTGGCGGCCCGATTGAAAGATATACCAATGACGCGGGTATTGGAGGCCCGATTGAAAGATATATCAATGACGTGGGTATTGGCGGCCCGATTGAAAGATATATCAATGATGCGGGTATTGGAGGCCTGATTGACAGATATATGAATGACGCGGGTATTGGCCACCTGATTGAAAGATGTAGCAATGACACAGGTATTGGCGGCCCGATTGAAAGATATATCAATGACGTGGGTATTGGCGGCCCGATTGAAAGATATCTCAATGACACAGGTATTGAAGTCCCGATTGAAAGATATATCAATAACACCGGTATTGGCCACCTGATTGAAAGATCTATCAATGACACAGGTATTGGAGGCCCGATTGACAGATATATCAATGACGCGGGTATTGGCCACCTGATTGAATGATGTATCAATGACACAGGTATTGGCGGCCCGATTGAAAGATATATCAATGACGTGGGTATTGGTGGCCCGATTGAAAGATATATCAATGACGTGGGTATTGGCGGCCCGGTTGAAAGATATATCAATAACACGGGAATTGGCGGCCCGATTGAAAGATATATCAATAACACGGGTATTGGAGGACCGATTGACAGATATATCAATGACGCGGCTATTGGAGGCCCGATTGAAAGATATATCAGACGCGGGTATTGGAGGCCCGATTGAAAGATATATCGATGACGCGGGTATTGGCAGCCTGATTGAAAGGTATATCAATGACACGAGTATTGGAGGCCCGATTGAAAGATATATCAATGACGCGGCTATTGGAGGCCCGATTGAAAGATATATCAGACGCGGGTATTGGAGGCCCGATTGAAAGATATATCGATGACGCAGGTATTGGAGGCCTGATTGAAAGATATATCAATGACGCGGGTATTGACGGCCCGATTGAAAGATATCAATGACGTGGGTATTGGAGGCCTGATTGAAAGATATCTCAATGACGCGGGTATTGGCTGCCCGATTTAAAGATATATCAATGATGCAGGAATTGGCGGCCCGATTGAAAGATATATCAATGACGCGGGTATTGGAGGCCCGATTGACAGATATATCAAGGATGCGGGTATTGGAGGCTCGATTGACAGATATATCAATGACGCAGGTATTGGCGGCCTGATTTAAAGATATATCAATAACGCGGGTATTAGAAGCTCGATTGAAAGATATATCAATGACGCGGGTATTTGAGGCCCAATTGAAAGATATATCAATGACGCGGGTATTGGAGGCCCGATTGAAAGACATCAATGACGCGGGTATTGGCGGCCTGATTGAAAGGTATATCAATGACACGAGTATTGGAGGCCCGATTGAAAGATATATCAATGACGCGGGTATTGCAGGCCCGATTGAAAGATATATCAGACGCAGGTATTGGAGGCCCGATTGAAAGATATATCGATGACGCAGGTATTGTAGGCCTGATTGAAAGATATATCAATGACGCGGGTATTGACGGCCCGATTGAAAGATAGCAATGACGTGGGTATTGGAGGCCTAATTGTAAGATATATCAATGACGCGGGTATTGTCGGCCCGATTGAAAGATATATCAATGATGTGTATAATGGCGGCCCGATTGAAAGATATATCAATGCCGCGGGTATTGGCGGCTCGATTTAAAAATATATCAATGACGCGGGTATTGGTGGACAGATTGAAAGATATATCAATGACGCGGGTATTGGTGGCCTGATTGAAAGATATATCAAAAACACGGGTATTGGAGGCCCGATTGAAAGATATATCAATAACACGGGTATTGGCCACCTGATTGAAAGATGTATCAATGACACAGGTATTGGAGGCCCGATTGACAGATATATCAATGACGCGGGTAATGGCCACCTGATTGAAAGATGTATCAATGACACAGGTATTGGCGGCCCGATTGAAAGATATATCAATGACGTGGGTATTGGCGGCCCGATTGAAAGATATATCAATGACGTGGGTATTGGCGGCCCGATTGAAAGATATATCAATAACACGGGTATTGGCGGCCCGATTGAAAGATATATCAATGACGTGGGTATTGGAGGCCCGATTGAAAGATATCAATGACGCGGGTATTGGCAGCCCGATTGAAAGATATATCAATGATGCGGGTATTGGAGGCCCGATTGAAAGATATATCAATGATGCGGGTATTGGCGGCCCGATTTAAAGATATATCAATGAGGCGGGTATTGGTGGCCCGATTGAAAGATATATCAATGACGCGGGTATTGGCGGCCCGATTGAAAGATATATCAATGTTGCGGGTATTGGCAGCCCGATTGAAAGATATATCAATGACGTGGGTATTGGTGGCCCGATTGAAAGATATATCAATGACGTGGGTATTGGAGGCCCGATTGAAAGATATATCAATGACGCGGGTATTGGCGGCCCGATTGAAAGATATATCAATGATGCGGGTATTGGCGGCCCGATTGAAAGATAAATCAATGATGCGGGTATTGGAGGCCTGATTGACAGATATATCAATGACGCGGGTATTGGCCACCTGATTGAAAGATGTATCAATGACACAGGTATTGGCGGCCCGATTGAAAGATATATCAATGACGTGGGTATTGGCGGCCCGATTGAAAGATATATCAATAACATGGGTATTGGCGGCCCGATTGAAAGATATATCAATGACGTGGGTATTGGAGGCCCGATTGAAAGATATCAATGACGCGGGTATTGGCAGCCCGATTGAAAGATATATCCATGATGCGGGTATTGGAGGCCTGATTGAAAGATATATCAA
>JAVVLW010000396.1:0-10000 GCA_034401795.1 Chaetoderma sp. LZ-2023a
TCATCAATGACGCGGGTATTGGCGGCCTGATTGAAAGGTATATCAATGACACGAGTATTGGAGGCCCGATTGAAAGATATATCAATGACGCGGGTATTGGAGGCCCAATTGAAAGATATATCAATGATGCGGGTATTGGAGGCCCGATTGAAAGATATATCAATGACGCAGGTATTGGAGGCCTGATTGAAAGATATATCAATGACGCGGGTATTGACGGCCCGATTGAAAGATATCAATGACGTGGGTATTGGAGGCCTGATTGAAAGATATATCAATGAGGCGGGTATTGTCGGCCCGATTGAAAAATATATCAATGACGCGGGTATTGGCGGACAGATTGAAAGATATATCAATGACGCGGATATTGTCGGCCCGATTGAAAGATATATCAATGACGCGGGTATTGGAGGCCCGATTGAAAGATATATCAATGACGTGGGCAATGGCGGCCTGATTGAAAGATATATCAATGACGCGGGTATTGGAGGCCCGATTGAAAGATATATCAATGACGCAGGTATTGGCGGCCCGATTGAAAGATATATCAATGACGCGGGTATTGTGGGCCCGATTGAAAGATATATCAATGACGCGGGTATTGTCGGCCCGATTGAAAGATATATCAATGACGCGGGTATTGTCGGCCCGATTGAAAGATATATCAATGGCGCGGGTATTGTCGGCCCGATTGAAAGATATATCAATGACGCGGGTATTGTCGGCCCGATTGAAAGATATATCAATGACGTGGGTATTGGAGGCCCGATTGACAGATATATCAATGATGCGGGTATTGCAAGCTAGATTGAAAGATATATCAATGACGCGGGTATTGGAGGCCCGATTGAAAGATATATCAATGACGCGGGTATTGGCAGCCCGATTGAAAGATATATCAATGATCGGGTATTGGTGGCCTGATTGAAAGATATATCAATGACGCGGGTATTGGCGACCCGATTGAAAGATATATCAATGACGCGGGTATTGGTGGCCCGATTGAAAGATATATCAATGACGTGGGTATTGGCGGCCCGATTGAAAGATATATCAATGACGTGGGTATTGGAGGCCCGATTGAAAGATATATCAATGACGCGGGTATTGGAGGCCCGATTGAAAGATATATCAACGACGCGGGTAGTGGCGGCCCGATTGAAAGATATATCAATGACGTGGGTAATGGCGGCCCGATTGAAAGATATATCAATGACGCGGGTATTGGAGGCCCGATTGAAAGATATATCAATGATCGGGTATTGGTGGCTTGATTGAAAGATATATCAATGACGCGGAAATTGGCGACCCGATTGAAAGATATATCAATGACGCGGGTATTGGTGGCCCGATTGAAAGATATATCAATGACGTGGGTATTGGCGGCCCGATTGAAAGATATATCAATGACGTGGGTATTGGAGGCCCGATTGAAAGATATATCAATGACGTGGGTATTGGAGGCCCGATTGACAGATATATCAATGACGCGGGTATCGGCCACCTGATTGAAAGATGTATTAATGACGTGGGTATTGGCGGCCCGATTGAAAGATATATCAATGACACAGGTATTGGAGGCCCGATTGAAAGATATATCAATAACACGGGTATTGGCCACGTGATTGAAAGATGTATCAATGACACAGGTATTGGCGGCCCGATTGAAAGATATATCAATGACGTGGGTATTGGCGGCCCGATTGAAAGATATATCAATAACACGGGTATTGGCGGCCCGAGTGAAAGATATATCAATAACACGGGAATTTGCGGCCCGATTTGCAGATATATCAATGACGCAGGTATTGGCGGCCTGATTGAAAGATATATCAATGACGCGGGTATTGGCGCCCCGATTTAAAGATATATCAATGACGCGGGTATTGGGGGCCTGATTTAAAGATATATCAATGACGCGGGTATTGGAAGCTCGATTGAAAGATATATCATTGACGCGGGTATTGGAGGCCCGATTGAAAGATATATCAATGACGCGGGTATTGGAGACCCGATTGAAAGATATATCAATGACGCGGGTATTGGCGGCCCGATTGAAAGACATCAATGACGCGGGTATTGGCGGCCTGATTGAAAGGTATATCAATGACGCGGGTATTGGCGGCCTGATTGAAAGGTATATCAATGACACGAGTATTGGAGGCCAGATTGAAAGATATATCAATGACGCAGGTATTGGAGGCCCAATTGAAAGATATATCAATGATGCGGGTATTGGAGGCCCGATTGAAAGATATATCATTGACGCAGGTATTGGAGGCCTGATTGAAAGATATATCAATGCCGCGGGTATTGGCGGCCCGATTGAAAGATATATCAATGCCGCGGGTATTGGTGGCCCGATAGAGATATATCAATGACGCGGGTAATGGTGGCCGGATTGAAAGATATATCAATGACGCGGGTATTGTCGGCCCGATTGAAAATTATATCAATGACGCGGGTATTGGCAGACAGATTGAAAGATATATCAATGACGCGGGTATTGTCGGCCCGATTGAAAGATATATCAATGACGCGGGTATTGGAGGCCCGATTGAAAGATATATCAATGACGTGGGCAATGGCGGCCTGATTGAAAGATATATCCATGACGCGGGTATTGGTGGCCCGATTGAAAGATATATCAATGACACGGGTATTGGCGGCCCGATTGAAAGATATATCAATGATGCGGGTATTGGTGGCCGGATTGAAAGATATATGAATGACGCGGGTATTGGAGGCCCGATTGAAAGATATATCAATGACGCGGGTATTGGAGGCCCGATTGAAAGATATATCAATGATGAGGGTATTGGAGGCCCGATTGAAAGATATATGAATGACGCGGGTATTGGGGGCACGATTGACAGATATATCAATGACACGGGTATTGGAGGCCCGATTGAAAGATATATCAATGATGAGGGTATTGGAGGCCCGATTGAAAGATATATCAATGACGCGGGTATTGGAGGCCCGATTGAAAGATATATCAATGACGCGTGTATTGGAGGCCCGATTGAAAGATATATCAGACGCGGGTATTGGAGGCCCGATTGAAAGATATATCAATGACGCAGGTATTGGCGTCCCGATTGAAAGATATATCAATGACGCGGGTATTGTCGGCCCGATTGAAAGATATATCAATGACGCGGGTATTGTCAGCCCGATTGAAAGATATATCAATGGCGCGGGTATTGTCTGCCCGATTGAAAGATATATCAATGACGCGGGTATTGTCGGCCCGATTGACAGATATATCAATGACGCGGGTATTGGAAGCTCGATTGAAAGATATATCATTGACGCGGGTATTGGAGGCCCGATTGAAAGATATATCAATGACGCGGGTATTGGAGACCCGATTGAAAGATATATCAATGACGCGTGTATTGGCGGCCCGATTGAAAGACATCAATGACGCGGGTATTGGCGGCCTGATTGAAAGGTATATCAATGACGCGGGTATTGGCGGCCCGATTGAAAGTCATCAATGACGCGGGTATTGGCGGCCTGATTGAAAGGTATATCAATGACACGAGTATTGGAGGCCCGATTGAAAGATATATCAATGACGCGGGTATTGGAGGCCCAATTGAAAGATATATCAATGATGCGGGTATTGGAGGCCCGATTGAAAGATATATCAATGACGCAGGTATTGGAGGCCTGATTGAAAGATATATCAATGACGCGGGTATTGACGGCCCGATTGAAAGATATCAATGACGTGGGTATTGGAGGCCTGATTGAAAGATATATCAATGAGGCGGGTATTGTCGGCCCGATTGAAAAATATATCAATGACGCGGGTATTGGCGGACAGATTGAAAGATATATCAATGACGCGGATATTGTCGGCCCGATTGAAAGATATATCAATGACGCGGGTATTGGAGGCCCGATTGAAAGATATATCAATGACGTGGGCAATGGCGGCCTGATTGAAAGATATATCAATGACGCGGGTATTGGAGGCCCGATTGAAAGATATATCAATGACGCAGGTATTGGCGGCCCGATTGAAAGATATATCAATGACGCGGGTATTGTGGGCCCGATTGAAAGATATATCAATGACGCGGGTATTGTCGGCCCGATTGAAAGATATATCAATGACGCGGGTATTGTCGGCCCGATTGAAAGATATATCAATGGCGCGGGTATTGTCGGCCCGATTGAAAGATATATCAATGACGCGGGTATTGTCGGCCCGATTGAAAGATATATCAATGACGTGGGTATTGGAGGCCCGATTGACAGATATATCAATGATGCGGGTATTGCAAGCTAGATTGAAAGATATATCAATGACGCGGGTATTGGAGGCCCGATTGAAAGATATATCAATGACGCGGGTATTGGCAGCCCGATTGAAAGATATATCAATGATCGGGTATTGGTGGCCTGATTGAAAGATATATCAATGACGCGGGTATTGGCGACCCGATTGAAAGATATATCAATGACGCGGGTATTGGTGGCCCGATTGAAAGATATATCAATGACGTGGGTATTGGCGGCCCGATTGAAAGATATATCAATGACGTGGGTATTGGAGGCCCGATTGAAAGATATATCAATGACGCGGGTATTGGAGGCCCGATTGAAAGATATATCAACGACGCGGGTAGTGGCGGCCCGATTGAAAGATATATCAATGACGTGGGTAATGGCGGCCCGATTGAAAGATATATCAATGACGCGGGTATTGGAGGCCCGATTGAAAGATATATCAATGATCGGGTATTGGTGGCTTGATTGAAAGATATATCAATGACGCGGAAATTGGCGACCCGATTGAAAGATATATCAATGACGCGGGTATTGGTGGCCCGATTGAAAGATATATCAATGACGTGGGTATTGGCGGCCCGATTGAAAGATATATCAATGACGTGGGTATTGGAGGCCCGATTGAAAGATATATCAATGACGTGGGTATTGGAGGCCCGATTGAAAGATATACCAATGACGCGGGTGTTGGAGGCCCGATTGAAAGATATATCAATGACGTGGGTATTGGCGGCCCGATTGAAAGATATATCAATGATGCGGGTATTGGAGGCCTGATTGACAGATATATCAATGACGCGGGTATTGGCCACCTGATTGAAAGATGTATCAATGACACAGGTATTGGCGGCCCGATTGAAAGATATATCAATGACGTGGGTATTGGCGGCCCGATTGAAAGATATATCAATGACACAGGTATTGGAGGCCCGATTGAAATATATATCAATAACACGGGTATTGGCCACCTGATTGAAAGATGTATCAATGACACAGGCATTGGAGGCCCGATTGACAGATATATCAATGACGCAGGTATCGGCCACCTGATTGAAAGATGTATCAATGACGTGGGTATTGGCGGCCCGATTGAAAGATATATCAATGACACAGGTATTGGAGGCCCGATTGAAAGATATATCAATAACACGGGTATTGGCCACGTGATTGAAAGATGTATCAATGACACAGGTATTGGCGGCCCGATTGAAAGATATATCAATGACGTGGGTATTGGCGGCACGATTGAAAGATATATCAATAACACGGGTATTGGCGGCCCGAGTGAAAGATATATCAATAACATGGGAATTGGCGGCCCGATTTGCAGATATATCAATGACGCAGGTATTGGCGGCCTGATTGAAAGATATATCAATGACGCGGGTATTGGCGCCCCGATTTAAAGATATATCAATGACGCGGGTATTGGGGGCCTGATTTAAAGATATATCAATGACGCGGGTATTGGAAGCTCGATTGAAAGATATATCATTGACGCGGGTATTGGAGGCCCGATTGAAAGATATATCAATGACGCGGGTATTGGAGACCCGATTGAAAGATATATCAATGACGCGGTTATTGGCGGCCCGATTGAAAGACATCAATGACGCGGGTATTGGCGGCCTGATTGAAAGGTATATCAATGACACGGGTAGTGGCGGCCCGATTGATAGTCCTCAATGACGCGGGTATTGGCGGCCTGATTGAAAGATATATCAATGACGCGGGTATTGTCGGCCCGATTGAAAGATATATCAATGACGCGGGTATTGTCGGCCCGATTGAAAGATATATCAATGACGCGGGTATTGTCGGCCCGATTGAAAGATATATCAATGACGTGGGTATTGGAGGCCCGATTGACAGATATATCAATGATGCGGGTATTGCAAGCTCGATTGAAAGATATATCAATGACGCGGGTATTGGAGGCCCGATTGAAAGATATATCAATGATCGGGTATTGGTGGCCTGATTGAAAGATATATCAATGACACGGGTATTGGCGACCCGATTGAAAGATATATCAATGACGCGGGTATTGGTGGCCCGATTGAAAGATATATCAATGACGTGGGTATTGGCGGCCCGATTGAAAGATATATCAATGACGTGGGTATTGGAGGCCCGATTGAAAGATATATCAATGACGCGGGTATTGGAGGCCCGATTGAAAGATATATCAACGACGCGGGTAGTGGCGGCCCGATTGAAAGATATATCAATGACGTGGGTAATGGCGCCCGATTGAAAGATATATCAATGACGCGGGTATTGGAGGCTCGATTGAAAGATATATCAATGATCGGGTATTGGTGGCTTGATTGAAAGATATATCAATGACGCGGAAATTGGCGACCCGATTGAAAGATATATCAATGACGCGGGTATTGGTGGCCCGATTGAAAGATATATCAATGACGTGGGTATTGGCGGCCCGATTGAAAGATATATCAATGACGTGGGTATTGGAGGCCCGATTGAAAGATATATCAATGACGCGGGTATTGGAGGCCCGATTGAATGATATATCAACGACGCGGGTAGTGGCGGCCCGATTGAAAGATATATCAATGACGTGGGTAATGGCGCCCGATTGAAAGATATATCAATGACGAGGGTATTGGAGGCCCGATTGAAATATCAATGTTGTGGGTATTGGCGGCCCGATTGAAAGATATACCAATGATGCGGGTGTTGGAGGCCCGATTGAAAGATATATCAATGACGTGGGTATTGGAGGCCCGATTGAAAGATATATCAATGACGCGGGTATTGGAGGCCCGATTGAACGATATATCAACGACGCGGGTAGTGGCCACCTGATTGAAAGATGTATCAATGACACAGGTATTGGCGGCCCGATTGAAAGATATATCAATGACGTGGGTATTGGCGGCCCGATTGAAGGATATATCAATGACACAGGTATTGGAGGCCCGATTGAAAGATATATCAATAACACGGGTATTGGCCAACTGATTGAAAGATGTATCAATGACACAGGTATTGGAGGCCCGATTGACAGATATATCAATGACGCGGGTATCGTCCACCTGATTGAAAGATGTATTAATGACGTGGGTATTGGCGGCCCGATTGAAAGATATATCAATGACACAGGTATTGGAGGCCCGATTGAAAGATATATCAATAACACGGGTATTGGCCACGTGATTGAAAGATGTATCAATGACACAGGTATTGGCGGCCCGATTGAAAGATATATCAATGACGTGGGTATTGGCGGCCCGATTGAAAGATATATCAATAACACGGGAATTTGCGGCCCGATTTGCAGATATATCAATGACGCAGGTATTGGCGGCCTGATTGAAAGATATATCAATGACGCGGGTATTGGCGCCCCGATTTAAAGATATATCAATGACGCGGGTATTGGGGGCCTGATTTAAAGATATATCAATGACGCGGGTATTGGAAGCTCGATTGAAAGATATATCATTGACGCGGGTATTGGAGGCCCGATTGAAAGATATATCAATGACGCGGGTATTGGAGACCCGATTGAAAGATATATCAATGACGCGGGTATTGGCGGCCCGATTGAAAGACATCAATGACGCGGGTATTGGCGGCCTGATTGAAAGGTATATCAATGACGCGGGTATTGGCGGCCTGATTGAAAGGTATATCAATGACACGAGTATTGGAGGCCAGATTGAAAGATATATCAATGACGCGGGTATTGGAGGCCCAATTGAAAGATATATCAATGATGCGGGTATTGGAGGCCCGATTGAAAGATATATCATTGACGCAGGTATTGGAGGCCTGATTGAAAGATATATCAATGCCGCGGGTATTGGCGGCCCGATTGAAAGATATATCAATGCCGCGGGTATTGGTGGCCCGATAGAGATATATCAATGACGCGGGTAATGGTGGCCGGATTGAAAGATATATCAATGACGCGGGTATTGTCGGCCCGATTGAAAATTATATCAATGACGCGGGTATTGGCAGACAGATTGAAAGATATATCAATGACGCGGGTATTGTCGGCCCGATTGAAAGATATATCAATGACGCGGGTATTGGAGGCCCGATTGAAAGATATATCAATGACGTGGGCAATGGCGGCCTGATTGAAAGATATATCCATGACGCGGGTATTGGTGGCCCGATTGAAAGATATATCAATGACACGGGTATTGGCGGCCCGATTGAAAGATATATCAATGATGCGGGTATTGGTGGCCGGATTGAAAGATATATGAATGACGCGGGTATTGGAGGCCCGATTGAAAGATATATCAATGACGCGGGTATTGGAGGCCCGATTGAAAGATATATCAATGATGAGGGTATTGGAGGCCCGATTGAAAGATATATGAATGACGCGGGTATTGGGGGCACGATTGACAGATATATCAATGACACGGGTATTGGAGGCCCGATTGAAAGATATATCAATGATGAGGGTATTGGAGGCCCGATTGAAAGATATATCAATGACGCGGGTATTGGAGGCCCGATTGAAAGATATATCAATGACGCGTGTATTGGAGGCCCGATTGAAAGATATATCAGACGCGGGTATTGGAGGCCCGATTGAAAGATATATCAATGACGCAGGTATTGGCGTCCCGATTGAAAGATATATCAATGATGCGGGTATTGTCGGCCCGATTGAAAGATATATCAATGACGCGGGTATTGTCAGCCCGATTGAAAGATATATCAATGGCGCGGGTATTGTCTGCCCGATTGAAAGATATATCAATGACGCGGGTATTGTCGGCCCGATTGACAGATATATCAATGACGCGGGTATTGGAAGCTCGATTGAAAGATATATCATTGACGCGGGTATTGGAGGCCCGATTGAAAGATATATCAATGACGCGGGTATTGGAGACCCGATTGAAAGATATATCAATGACGCGTGTATTGGCGGCCCGATTGAAAGACATCAATGACGCGGGTATTGGCGGCCTGATTGAAAGGTATATCAATGACGCGGGTATTGGCGGCCCGATTGAAAGTCATCAATGACGCGGGTATTGGCGGCCTGATTGAAAGGTATATCAATGACACGAGTATTGGAGGCCCGATTGAAAGATATATCAATGACGCGGGTATTGGAGGCCCAATTGAAAGATATATCAATGATGCGGGTATTGGAGGCCCGATTGAAAGATATATCAATGACGCAGGTATTGGAGGCCTGATTGAAAGATATATCAATGACGCGGGTATTGACGGCCCGATTGAAAGATATCAATGACGTGGGTATTGGAGGCCTGATTGAAAGATATATCAATGACGCGGGTATTGTCGGCCCGATTGAAAAATATATCAATGACGCGGGTATTGGCGGACAGATTGAAAGATATATCAATGACGCGGATATTGTCGGCCCGATTGAAAGATATATCAATGACGCGGGTATTGGTGGCCCGATTTAAAGATATATCCATGACGCGGGTATTGGTGGCCCGATTGAAAGATATATCAATTACGCGGGTATTGGCAGCCCGATTGAGATATATCAATGACGCGGGTATTGGCAGCCCGATTGAAAGATATATCAATGACGTGGGTATTGGTGGCCCGATTGAAAGATATATCAATGACGTGGGTATTGGAGGCCCGATTGAAAGATATATCAATGACGCGGGTATTGGCGGCCCGATTGAAAGATATATCAATGATGCGGGTATTG
>JAVVLW010000397.1:0-14000 GCA_034401795.1 Chaetoderma sp. LZ-2023a
GTGGCCGGATTGAAAGATATATCAATGACGCGGGTATTGGAGGCCCGATTGAAAGATATATCAATGACGTGGGTATTGGGGGCACGATTGACAGATATATCAATGAAGCGGGTATTGGAGGCCCGATTGAAAGATATATCAATGATGAGGGTATTGGAGGCCCGATTGAAAGATATATCAATGACGCGGGTATTGGAGGCCCGATTGAAAAATATATCAATGACGCGGGTATTGGAGGCCCGATTGAAAGATATATCAGACGCGGGTATTGGAGGCCCGATTGAAAGATATATCAATGACGCAGGTATTGGCGTCCCGATTGAAAGATATATCAATGACGCGGGTATTGTCGGCCCGATTGAAAGATATATCAATGACGCGGGTATTGTCAGCTCGATTGAAAGATATATCAATGGCGCGGGTATTGTCGGCCCGATTGAAAGATATATCAATGACGCGGGTATTGTCGGCCCGATTGAAAGATATATCTATGATGTGGGTAATGGCGGCCCGATTGAAAGATATATCAATGCCGCGGGTATTGGCGGCCCGATAGAGATATATCAATGACGCGGGTATTGGAGGCCCGATTGAAAGATATATCAATGACATGGGTATTGGCGGCCCTATTGAAAGATATATCAATGACGCAGGTATTGGTGGCCCTATTGAAAGATATATCAATGAAGCGGGTATTGGAGGCCCGATTGAAAGATATATCAATGACGCAGGTATTGGCGGCCCGATTGAAAGATATATCAATGACGCGGGTATTGTGGGCCCGATTGAAAGATATATCAATGACGCGGGTATTGTCGGCCCGATTGAAAGATATATCAATGACGCGGGTATTGTCGGCCCGATTGAAAGATATATCAATGACGCAGGTATTGTCGGCCCGATTGAAAGATATATCAATGATGCGGGTATTGTCGGCCCGATTGAAAGATATATCAATGACGCGGGTATTGGAGGCCCGATTGAAAGATATATCAATGACGTGGGTATTGGCGGCCCGATTGAAAGATATATCAATAACACGGGAATTGGCGGCCCGCTTGAAAGATATATCAATAACACGGGTATTGGAGGCCCAATTGACAGATATATCAATGATGCGGCTATTGGAGGCTCGATTGACAGATATATCAATGACGCAGGTATTGGCGGCCCGATTGAAAGATATATCAATGACGCAGGTATTGGCGTCCCGATTGAAAGATATATCAATGACGCGGGTATTGTCGGCCCGATTGAAAGATATATCAATGACGCGGGTATTGTCAGCTCGATTGAAAGATATATCAATGGCGCGGGTATTGTCGGCCCGATTGAAAGATATATCAATGACGCGGGTATTGTCGGCCCGATTGAAAGATATATCTATGATGTGGGTAATGGCGGCCCGATTGAAAGATATATCAATGCCGCGGGTATTGGCGGCCCGATAGAGATATATCAATGACGCGGGTATTGGAGGCCCGATTGAAAGATATATCAATGACATGGGTATTGGCGGCCCTATTGAAAGATATATCAATGACGCAGGTATTGGTGGCCCTATTGAAAGATATATCAATGATGCGGGTATTGGAGGCCCGATTGAAAGATATATCAATGACGCAGGTATTGGCGGCCCGATTGAAAGATATATCAATGACGCGGGTATTGTGGGCCCGATTGAAAGATATATCAATGACGCGGGTATTGTCGGCCCGATTGAAAGATATATCAATGACGCGGGTATTGTCGGCCCGATTGAAAGATATATCAATGACGCAGGTATTGTCGGCACGATTGAAAGATATATCAATGATGCGGGTATTGTCGGCCCGATTGAAAGATATATCAATGACGCGGGTATTGGAGGCCCGATTGAAAGATATATCAATGACGTGGGTATTGGCGGCCCGATTGAAAGATATATCAATAACACGGGAATTGGCGGCCCGCTTGAAAGATATATCAATAACACGGGTATTGGAGGCCCAATTGACAGATATATCAATGATGCGGCTATTGGAGGCTCGATTGACAGATATATCAATGACGCAGGTATTGGCGGCCCGATTTAAAGATATATCAATGACGCGGGTATTGGAAGCTCGATTGAAAGATATATCAATGACGCGGGTATTGGAGGCCCGATTGAAAGATATATCAATGACGCGGGTATTGGAGGCCCGATTGAAAGATATATCAATGATCGGGTATTGGTGGCCTGATTGAAAGATATATCAATGACGCGGGTATTGGTGGCCCGATTGAAAGATATATCAATGACGTGGGTATTGGCGGCCTGATTGAAAGATAAATCAATGACGTGGGTATTGGAGGCCCGATTGAAAGATATATCAATGACGCGGGTATTGGAGGCCCGATTGAAAGATATATCAACGACGCTGGTAGTGGCGGCCCGATTGAAAGATATATCAATGACGTGGGTAATAGCGGCCCGATTGAAAGATATATCAATGACGCGGGTATTGGAGGCCCGATTGAAAGATATATCAATGATGTGGGTATTGGCGGCCCGATTGAAAGATATACCAATGACACGGGTATTGGAGGCCCGATTGAAAGATATATCAATGACGTGGGTATTGGCGGCCCGATTGAAAGATATATCAATGATGAGGGTATTGGATGCCTGATTGATAGATATATCAATGACGCGGGTATTGACCACCTGATTGAAAGATGTATCAATGACACAGGTATTGGCGGCCCGATTGAAAGATATATCAATGACGTGGGTATTGGCGGCCCGATTGAAAGATATATCAATGACACAGGTATTGGAGGCGCGATTGAAAGATATATCAATAACACGGGTATTGGCCACCTGATTGAAAGATGTATCAATGACACAGGTATTGGAGGCCCGATTGATAGATATATCAATGACGCGGGTATTGGCCACCTGATTGAAAGATGTATCAATGACACAGGTATTGGCGGCCCGATTGAAAGATATATCAATGACACAGGTATTGGCGGCCCGATTGAAAGATATATCAATAAGACGGGTATTGGCGGCCCGATTGACAGATATATCAATGACGCAGGTATTGGCGGCCTGATTGAAAGATATATCAATGACGCAGGTATTGGCGGCCCGATTTAAAGATATATCAATTATGCGGGAATTGGCGGCCCAATTGAAAGATATATCAATGACGCGGGTATTGGAGGCCCGATTCACAGATATATCAATGATGCGGGTATTGGAGGCTCGATTGACAGATATATCAATGACGCAGGTATTGGCGGCCTGATTTAAAGATATATCAATGACGCGGGTATTGGAAGCTCGATTGAAAGATATATCAATGACGCGGGTATTTGAGGCCCGATTGAAAGATATATCAATGACATGGGTATTGGAGGCCCAATTGAAAGATATATCAATGACGCGGGTATTGGCGGCCCGATTGAACCACATCAATGACGCGGGGATTGGCGGCCTGATTGAAAGGTATATCAATGACACGAGTATTGGAGGCCCGATTGAAAGATATATCAATGACGCGGGTACTGGAGGCCCGATTGAAAGACATATCAGACGCGGGTATTGGAGGCCCGATTGAAAGATATATCGATGACGCAGGTATTGGAGGCCTGATTGAAAGATATATCAATTACGCGGGTATTGACGGCCCGATTGAAAGATATCAATGACGTGGGTATTGGAGGCCTGATTGAAAGATATATCAATGACGCGGGTATTGGTGGCCCGATTGAAAGATATATCAATGAGGTGGGTATTGGTGGCCCGATTGAAAGATATATCAATGACGCGGGTATTGTCGGCCCGATTGAAAGATATATCAATGACGCGGGTATTGGAGGCCCGATTGAAAGATATATCAATGACGTGGGTATTGGAGGCCCGATTGAAAGTTATATCAATGACACGGGTATTGGAGGCCCGATTGAAAGATATATCAATGACGCGGGTATTGGATGCCCGATTGAAAGATATATCAATGACACGGGTATTGGCAGCCCGATTGAAAGATATATCAATGACGCGGGTATTGACGGCCCGATTGAAAGATATCAATGACGTGGGTATTGGAGGCCTGATTGAAAGATATATCAATGACGCGGGTATTGGTGGCCCGATTGAAAGATATATCAATGACGCAGGTATTGGGGGGCCTGATTGACAGATATATCAATGACGCGGGTATTGGCGACCGGATTGAAAGATATATCAATGACGCGGGTATTGGGGGCACGATTGAAAGATATATCAATGACGGAGGTATTGGGAGGCCTGATTGACAGATATAACAATGACACGGGCATTGGAGGCCCGATTGAAAGATATATCAATGACGAGGGTATTGGATGCACGATTGAAAGATATATCAATTGGAGGCCCGATTGAAAGATATATCAATGACGCGGGTATTGGCGACCCGATTGAAACTATATCAATGACGCAGGTATTGGCGGCCCGATTGAAAGATATATCAATGACGCGGGTATTGTTAGCCCGATTGAAAGATATATCAATGATGTGGGTAATGGCGGCCCGATTGAAAGATATATCAATGATGTGGGTATTGGAGGCCCGATTAAAAGATATATCAATGACGCGGGTATTGGCGGCCCGATTGAAAGATATATCAATGATGCAGGTATTGGTGGCCCGACTGAAAGATATATCAATGACGCGGGTATTGGAGGCCCGATTGAAAGATATATCAATGACGTGCGTATTGGGGGCACGATTGACAGATATATCAATGACGCGGGTATTGGAGGCCCGATTGAAAGATATATCAATGATGAGGGTATTGGAGGCCCGATTGAAAGATATATCAATGACGCGGGTATTGGAGGCCCGATTGAAAGATATATCAGACGCGGGTATTGGAGGCCCGATTGAAAGATATATCAATGACGCGGGTATTGTCGGCCCGATTGAAAGATATATCAATGATGTGGGTAATGGCGGCCCGATTGAAAGATATATCAATGCCGCGGGTATTGGCGGCCCGATTGAAAGATATATCAATGACGCGGGTATTGGAGGCCCGATAGAGATATATCAATGACGCGGGTATTGGAGGCCCGATTGAAAGATATATCAATGACGTGGGTATTGGCGGCCCTATTGAAAGATATATCAATGACGCAGGTATTGGTGGTCCGATTGAAAGATATATCAATGACGCAGGTATTTGTGGCACCATTGAAAGATATATCAATGATGCGGGTATTGGCGGCCCGACTGAAAGATATATCAATGACGCGGGTATTGGAGGCCCGTTTGAAAGATATATCAATGCCGTGGATATTGGAGGCCCGATTGAAAGATATATCAATGACGCGGGTATTGGAGGCCCGATTGAAAGATATATCAATGACGCGGGTATTGGATGCCCGATTGAAAGATATATCAATGACGCGGATATTGGCGGCCCGATTGAAAGATATATCAATGACACGGGTATTGGTGGCCCGATTGAAAGATATATCTATGACGCAGGTATTGGGAGGCCTGATTGACAGATATATCTATGACGCGGGTATTGGCGGCCGGATTGAAAGATATATCAATGACGCGGGTATTGGTGGCACGATTGACAGATATATCAATGACGCAGGTATTGGTGGCCCGATTGAAAGATATATCAATGACGCAGGTATTGGGGGGCCTGATTGACAGATATATCAATGACGCGGGTATTGGCGGCCGGATTGAAAGATATATCAATGACGCGGGTATTGGGGGCACGATTGAAAGATATATCAATGACGCAGGTATTGGGAGCCCCGATTGACAGATATATCAATGACGCAGGCATTGGAGGCCTGATTGAAAGATATATCAATGACGAGGGTATTGGAGGCCCGATTGAAATATATATCAATTGGAGGCCCGATTGAAAGATATATCAATGACGCGGGTATTGGCGACCCGATTGAAACTATATCAATGACGCAGGTATTGGCGGCCCGATTGAAAGATATATCAATGACGCGGGTATTGTTAGCCCGATTGAAAGATATATCAATGATGTGGGTAATGGCGGCCCGATTGAAAGATATATCAATGCCGCGGGTATTGGCGGCCCGATTGAAAGATATATCAATGATTCAGGTATTGGTGGCCCGATTGAAAGATATATCAATGACGCAGGTATTGGCGGCCCGATTGAAAGATATATCAATGACGCGGGTATTGGCAGCCTGATTGAAAGATATATCAATGACGTGGGTATTGGTGGCCCGATTGAAAGATATATCAATTATGTGGGTATTGGAGGCCCGATTAAAAGATATATCAATGACGCGGGTATTGGTGGCCCGATTGAAAGATATATCAATGATGCAGGTATTGGTGGGCCGACTGAAAGATATATCAATGACGCAGGTATTGGAGGCCCGATTGAAAGATATATCAATGACGTGCGTATTGGGGGCACGATTGACAGATATATCAATGACGCGGGTATTGGAGGCCCGATTGAAAGATATATCAATGATGAGGGTATTGGAGGCCCGATTGAAAGATATATCAATGACGCGGGTATTGGAGGCCCGATTGAAAGATATATCAATGACACGGGTATTGGTGGCCCGATTGAAAGATATATCTATGACGCAGGTATTGGGAGGCCTGATTGACAGATATATCAATGACGCGGGTATTGGCGGCCGGATTGAAAGATATATCAATGACGCGGGTATTGGTGGCACGATTGACAGATATATCAATGACGCGGGTATTGGAAGCCCGATTGAAAGATATATCAATGCCGCGGGTATTGGCGGACCGATTGAAAGATATATCAATGACTCAGGTATTGGTGGCCCGATTGAAAGATATATCGATGACGCAGGTATTGGCGGCCCGATTGAAAGATATATCAATGACGCGGGTATTGGCAGCCTGATTGAAAGATATATCAAGGACGTGGGTATTGGTGGCCCGATTGAAAGATATATCAATGATGTGGGTATTGGAGGCCCGATTAAAAGATATATCAATGACGCGGGTATTGGCGGCCCGATTGAAAGATATATCAATGATGCAGGTATTGGTGGGCCGACTGAAAGATATATCAATGACGCGGGTATTGGAGGCCCGATTGAAAGATATATCAATGACGTGCGTATTGGGGGCACGATTGACAGATATATCAATGACGCAGGTATTGGAGGCCTGATTGACAGATATATCAATGACGCGGGTATTGGCGGCCGGATTGAAAGATATATCAATGACGCGGATATTGGCGGCCCGATTGAAAGATATATCAATGACACGGGTATTGGTGGCCCGATTGAAAGATATATCAATGACGAGGGTATTGGAGGCCCGATTGAAAGATATATCAATGACGCGGGTATTGGACGCCCGATTGAAAGATATATCAGACGCGGGTATTGGAGGCCCGATTGAAAGATATATCAATGACGCGGGTATTGGCGACCCGATTGAAAAATATATCAATGACGCAGGTATTGGCGGCCCGATTGAAAGATATACCAATGACGTGGGTATTGGAGGCCCGATTGAAAGATATATCAATGACGTGGGTAATGGCGGCCTGATTGAAAGATATATCAATGATGAGGGTATTGGAGGCCCGATTGAAAGATATATCAATGACGCGGGTATTGGAGGCCCGATTGAAAGATATATCAATGACACGGGTATTGGTGGCCCGATTGAAAGATATATCTATGACGCAGGTATTGGGAGGCCTGATTGACAGATATATCAATGACGCGGGTATTGGCGGCCGGATTGAAAGATATATCAATGACGCGGGTATTGGTGGCACGATTGACAGATATATCAATGACGCGGGTATTGGCGGACCGATTGAAAGATATATCAATGACTCAGGTATTGGTGGCCCGATTGAAAGATATATCGATGACGCAGGTATTGGCGGCCCGATTGAAAGATATATCAATGACGCGGGTATTGGCGGCCGGATTGAAAGATATATCAATGACGCGGATATTGGCGGCCCGATTGAAAGATATATCAATGACACGGGTATTGGTGGCCCGATTGAAAGATATATCAATGACGAGGGTATTGGAGGCCCGATTGAAAGATATATCAATGACGCGGGTATTGGAGGCCCGATTGAAAGATATATCAGACGCGGGTATTGGAGGCCCGATTGAAAGATATATCAATGACGCGGGTATTGGCGACCCGATTGAAAAATATATCAATGACGCAGGTATTGGCGGCCCGATTGAAAGATATACCAATGACGTGGGTATTGGAGGCCCGATTGAAAGATATATCAATGACGTGGGTAATGGCGGCCTGATTGAAAGATATATCAATGATGAGGGTATTGGAGGCCCGATTGAAAGATATATCAATGACGCGGGTATTGGAGGCCCGATTGAAAGATATATCAATGACACGGGTATTGGTGGCCCGATTGAAAGATATATCTATGACGCAGGTATTGGGAGGCCTGATTGACAGATATATCAATGACGTGGGTATTGGCGGCCGGATTGAAAGATATATCAATGACGCGGGTATTGGTGGCACGATTGACAGATATATCAATGACGCGGGTATTGGCGGACCGATTGAAAGATATATCAATGACTCAGGTATTGGTGGCCCGATTGAAAGATATATCGATGACGCAGGTATTGGCGGCCCGATTGAAAGATATATCAATGACGCGGGTATTGGCAGCCTGATTGAAAGATATATCAATGACGTGGGTATTGGTGGCCCGATTGAAAGATATATCAATGATGTGGGTATTGGAGGCCCGATTAAAAGATATATCAATGACGCGGGTATTGGCGGCCCGATTGAAAGATATATCAATGACGCGGGTATTGTCAGCCCGATTGAAAGATATATCAATGATGTGGGTAATGGAGGCCCGACAGAGATATATCAATGACACGGGTATTGGAGGCCCAATTGAAAGATATATCAATGACGTGGGTATTGGCGCCCTATTGAAAGATATATCAATGACGCAGGTATTGGTGGTCCGATTGAAAGATATATCAATGACGCGGGTATTTGTGGCCCCATTGAAAGATATATCAATGACGCGGGTATTGGAGGCCCGATTGAAAGATATATCAATGACGAGGGTATTGGAGGCCCGATTGAAAGATATATCAATGACGCGGGTATTGGAGGCCCGATTGAAAGATATATCAATAACGCAGGTATTGGTGGCCCGATTGAAAGATATATCAATGACGAGGTATTGGCGGCCCGATTGAAAGATATATCAATGACGCGGGTATTGGCAGCCCGATTGAAAGATATATCAATGACGCGGGTATTGGCGGCCCGATTGAAAGATATATCAATGACGTGGGTATTGGAGGCCTGATTGAAAGATATATCAATGACGCGGGTATTGGCGGCCCGATTGAAAGATAAATCAATGATGCGGGTATTGGAGGCCCGATTGAAAGATATATCAACGATGCGGGTATTTGAGGCCCGATTGAAAGATATATCAATGACGTGGGTATTGGAGGCCCGATTGAAAGATATATCAATGACGCGGGTATTGGAGGCCCGATTGAAAGATATATCAATGACACGGGTATTGGCGACCCGATTGAAAGATATATCAATGATGCGGGTATTGGTGGCCCGATTGAAAGATATATCAATGACGCGGGTATTGGAGGCCCGATTGAAAGATATATCAATGACACGGGTATTGGCGACCCGATTGAAAGATATATCAATGATGCGGGTATTGGTGGCCCGATTGAAAGATATATCAATGACGTGGGTATTGGGGGCACGATTGAAAGATATATCAATGATGAGGGTATTGGAGGCCCGATTGAAAGATATATCAATGATGAGGGTATTGGAGGCCCAATTGAAAGATATATCAATGACGCGGGTATTGGAGGCCCGATTGAAAGATATATCAGACGCGGGTATTGGAGGCCCGATTGAAAGATATATCAATGACGCAGGTATTGGCGGCCCGATTGAAAGATATATCAATGACGCAGGTATTGGCGGCCCGATTGAAAGATATATCAATGACGCGGGTATTGTCGGCCCGATTGAAAGATATATCAATGACGCGGGTATTGTCGGCCCGATTGAAAGATATATCAATGACGCAGGTATTGTCGGCCCGATTGAAAGATATATCAATGACGCGGATATTGTCGGCCCGATTGAAAGATATATCAATGATGTGGGTAATGGCGGCCCGATTGAAAGATATATCAATGCCGCGGGTATTGGCGGCCCGATAGAGATATATCAATGATTTGGGTATTGGCGGCCCTATTGAAAGATATATCAATGATTTGGGTATTGGCGGCCCTATTGAAAGATATATCAATGACGCAGGTATTGGTGGCCCTATTGAAAGATATATCAATTATGCGGGTATTGGAGGCCCGATTGAAAGATATATCAATGACGCAGGTATTGGGTGCCTGATTGAAAGATATATCAATGACACGCGTATTGAAGGCCCGATTGAAAGATATCAATGACGTGGGTATTGGAGGCCTGATTGAAAGATATATCAATGACGCGGGTATTGTCGGCCCGATTGAAAGATATATCAATGATGTGGGTAATGGCGGCCCGATTGAAAGATATATCAATGACGTGGGTATTGGCGGCCCTATTGAAAGAGATATAAATGACGCAGGTATTGGTGGCCCTATTGAAAGATATATCAATGACGCAGGTATTGGTGGCCCGATTGAAAGATATATCAATGACGCGGGTATTGGCGGCCCGACTGAAAGATATATCAATGACGCGGGTATTGGAGGCCCGATTGAAAGATATATCAATGACGTGGATATTGGAGGCCCGATTGAAAGATATATCAATGACGCGGGTATTGGGGGCCCGATTGAAAGATATATCAATGACGCGGGTATTGGAGGCCCGATTGAAAGATATATCAATGACGAGGGTATTGGGGGCCCCATTGAAAGATATATCAATGACGCGGGTATTGGTGGCCCGATTGAAAGATATATCAATGAGGTGGGTATTGTCGGCCCGATTGAAAGATATATCAATGACGCGGGTATTGGAGGCCCGATTGAAAGATATATCAATGATGCGGGTATTGGACGCCCGATTGAAAGATATATCAATGATGCGGGTATTGGAGGCCCGATTGAAAGATATATCAATGACGCGGGTATTGGATGCCCGATTGAAAGATATATCAATGACGCGGGTATTGGAGGCCCGATTGAAAGATATATCAGACGCGGGTATTGGAGGGCCGATTGAAAGATATATCAATGACGCGGGTATTGGCGACCCGATTGAAAAATATATCAATGACGCAGGTTTGGCGGCCCGATTGAAAGATATATCAATGACGCGGGTATTGTTGGCCCGATTGAAAGATATATCAATGATGTGGGTAATGGCGGCCCGATTGAAAGATATATCAATGCCGCGGGTATTGGCGGCCCGATTGAAAGATATATCAATGACTCAGGTATTGGTGGCCCGATTGAAAGATATATCAATGACGCAGGCATTGGCGGCCCGATTGAAAGATATATCAATGACGTGGGTATTGGCAGCCCGATTGAAAGATATATCAATGATGTGGGTAATGGCGGCCTGATTGAAAGATATATCAATGCCGCGGGTATTGGCGGCCCGATTGAAAGATATATCAATGACTCAGGTATTGGTGGCCCGATTGAAAGATATATCAATGATGCAGGCATTGGCGGCCCGATTGAAAGATATATCAATGACGCGGGTATTGGCAGCCCGATTGAAAGATATATCAATGATGCGGGTATTGGCGGCCCGACTGAAAGATATATCAATGACGCGGGTATTGGAGGCCCGATTGAAAGATATATCAATGATGCAGGTATTGGGGGCACGATTGACAGATATATCAATGACGCAGGTATTGGAGGCCCGATTGAAAGATATATCAATGATGAGGGTATTAGAGGCCCGATTGAAAGATATATCAATGACGCAGGTATTGGAGGCCCGATTGAAAGATATATCAGATGCGGGTATTGGAGGCCCGATTGAAAGATATATCAATGACGCGGGTATTGGCGACCCGATTGAAAAATATATCAATGACGCAGGTATTGGCGGCCCGATTGAAAGATATATCAATGACGCGGGTATTGTCGGCCCGATTGAAAGATATATCAATGATGTGGGTAATGGCGGCCCGATTGAAAGATATATCAATGCCCGGGTACTGGCGGCCCGATTGAAAAATATATCAATGACGCAGGTTTGGCGGCCCGATTGAAAGATATATCAATGACGCGGGTATTGTTGGCCCGATTGAAAGATATATCAATGATGTGGGTAATGGCAGCCCGATTGAAAGATATATCAATGCCGCGGGTATTGGCGGCCCGATTGAAAGATATATCAATGACTCAGGTATTGGTGGCCCGATTGAAACATATATCAATGACGCAGGCATTGGCGGCCCGATTGAAAGATATATCAATGACTCGGGTATTGGCAGCCCGATTGAAAGATATATCAATGACGTGGGTATTGGTGGCCCGATTGAAAGATATATCAATGACGTGGGTATTGGAGGCCCGATTAAAAGATATATCAATGACGCAGGTATTGGCGGCCCGATTGAAAGATATATCAATGATGCGGGTATTGGCGGCCCGACTGAAAGATATATCAATGACGCGGGTATTGCAGGCCCGATTGAAATATATATCAATGACGTGGGTATTGGGGGCACGATTGACAGATATATCAATGACGCGGGTATTGGAGGCCCGATTGAAAGATATATCAATGATGAGGGTATTGGAGGCCCGATTGAAAGATAAATCAATGACGCGGGTATTGGAGGCCCGATTGAAAGATATATCAATGACGCAGGTATTGGATGACCGATTGAAAGATATATCAATGACGCGGATATTGGCGGCCCGATTGAAAGATATATCAATGACACGGGTATTGGTGGCCCGATTGAAAGATATATCAATGACGCAGGTATTGGGAGGCCTGATTGACAGATATATCAATGACGCGGGTATTGGCGGCCCGATTGAAAGATATATCAATGATGCAGGTATTGGGGGCCCGACTGAAAGATATATCAATGACACGAGTATTGGAGGCCCGATTGAAAGATATATCAATGACGTGCGTATTGGTGGCCCGATTGACAGATATATCAATGATGCAGGTATTGGTGGCCCGACTGAAAGATATATCAATGACGTGCGTATTGGGGGCACGATTGACAGATATATCAATGACGCGGGTATTGGAGGCCCGATTGAAAGATATATCAATGACGTGCGTATTGGGGGCACGATTGACAGATATATCAATGACGCGGGTATTGGAGGCCCGATTGAAAGATATATCAATGATGAGGGTATTGGGGGCACGATTGACAGATATATCAATGACGCGGGTATTGGAGGCCCGATTGAAAGATATATCAATGATGAGGGTATTGGAGGCCCGATTGAAAGATATATCAATGACGCGGGTATTGGAGGCCCAATTGAAAGATATATCAATGATGTGGGTAATGGCGGCCCGATTGAAAGATATATCAATGCCGCGGGTATTGGCGGCCCGATTGAAAGATATATCAATGGCGCGGGTATTGGAGGCCCGATAGAGATATATCAATGACGCGGGTATTGGAGGCCCGATTGAAAGATATATCAATGACGTGGGTATTGGCGGCCCTATTGAAAGATATATCAATGACGCAGGTATTGGTGGTCCGATTGAAAGATATATCAATGACGCGGGTATTTGTGGCCCCATTGAAAGATATATCAAAGATGCAGGTATTGGCGGCCCGACTGAAAGATATATCAATGAAGCGGGTATTGGAGGCCCGTTTGAAAGATATATCAATGACGTGGATATTGGAGGCCCAATTGAAAGATATATCAATGACGCGGGTATTGGAGGCCCGATTGAAAGATATATCAATGACGCGGGTATTGGATGCCCGATTGAAAGA
>JAVVLW010000399.1:0-19000 GCA_034401795.1 Chaetoderma sp. LZ-2023a
TATATCAATGACGCGGGCATTGGAGGCCCGATTGAAAGATATATCAATGACGAAGGTATTGGAGGCCCGATTGAAAGATATATCAATTGGAGGCCCGATTGAAAGATATATCAATGACGCGGGTATTGGGGACCCGATTGAAACTATATCAATGACGCAGGTATTGTCAGCCCGATTGAAAGATATATCAATGATGTGGGTAATGGCGGCCCGATTGAAAGATATATCAATGCCGCGGGTATTGGCGGCCCGATTGAAAGATATATCAATGACTCAGGTATTGGTGGCCCGATTGAAAGATATATCAATGACGCAGGTATTGGGGGGCCTGATTGACAGATATATCAATGACGCGGGTATTGGCGGCCGGATTGAAAGATATATCAATGACGCGGGTATTGGGGGCACGATTGAAAGATATATCAATGACGCCGGCATTGGGAGGCCTGATTGACAGATATATCAATGACGCGGGCATTCGAGGCCCGATTGAAAGATATATCAATGACGAGGGTATTGGAGGCCCGATTGAAAGATATATCAATTGGAGGCCCGATTGAAAGATATATCAATGACGCGGGTATTGGCGACCCGATTGAAACTATATCAATGACGTGGGTATTGTTAGCCCGATTGAAAGATATATCAATGATGTGGGTAATGGCGGCCCGATTGAAAGATATATCAATGCCGCGGGTATTGGCGGCCCGATTGAAAGATATATCAATGACTCAGGTATTGGTGGCCCGATTGAAAGATATATCAATGACGCAGGTATTGGCGGCCCGATTGAAAGATATATCAATGACGCGGGTATTGGCAGCCTGATTGAAAGATATATCAATGACGTGGGTATTGGTGGCCCGATTGAAAGATATATCAATGACGTGGGTATTGGAGGCCCGATTAAAAGATATATCAATGACGCGGGTATTGGCGGCCCGATTGAAAGATATATCAATGATGCGGGTATTGGTGGCCCGACTGAAATATATATCAATGACGCGGGTATTGGAGGCCCGATTGAAAGATATATCAATGACGTGCGTATTGGGGGCACGATTGACAGATATATCAATGACGCGGGTATTGGAGGCCCGATTGAAAGATATATCAATGATGAGGGTATTGGAGGCCCGATTGAAAGATATATCAATGACGCGGGTATTGGAGGCCCGATTGAAAGATATATCAGACGCGGGTATTGGAGGCCCGATTGAAAGATATATCAATGACGCGGGTATTGTCGGCCCGATTGAAAGATATATCAATGATGTGGGTAATGGCGGCCCGATTGAAAGATATATCAACGCCGCGGGTATTGGCGGCCCGATTGAAAGATATATCAATAACGCAGGTATTGGTGGCCCGATTGAAAGATATATCAATGACGAGGTATTGGCGGCCCGATTGAAAGATATATCAATGATGTGGGTAATGGCGGCCCGATTGAAAGATATATCAATGACGCGGGTATTGGCGGCCCGATTGAAAGATATATCAATGACATAGGTATTGGTGGCCCGATTGAAAGATATATCAATGACGAGGTATTGGCAGCCCGATTGAAAGATATATCAATGACGCGGGTATTGGCAGCCCGATTGAAAGATATATCAATGATGCGCGTATTGGTGGCCCGATTGAAAGATATATCAATGACGTGGGTATTGGAGGCCCGATTGAAAGATATATCAATGACGAGGTATTGGCGGCCCGATTGAAAGATATATCAATGATGTGGGTAATGGCGGCCCGATTGAAAGATATATCAACGCCGCGGGTATTGGCGGCGCGATTGAAAGATATATCAATGACATAGGTATTGGTGGCCCGATTGAAAGATATATCAATGACGAGGTATTGGCAGCCCGATTGAAAGATATATCAATGACGCGGGTATTGGCAGCCCGATTGAAAGATATATCAATGATGCGGGTATTGGTGGCCCGATTGAAAGATATATCAATGACGTGGGTATTGGAGGCCTGATTGAAAGATATATCAATGACGCGGGTATTGGCGGCCCGATTGAAAGATATATCAATGATGCGGGTATTGGAGGCCCGATTGAAAGATATATCAATGATGCGGGTATTTGAGGCCCGATTGAAAGATATATCAATGCCGTGGGTATTGGAGGCCCGATTGAAAGATATATCAATGACGCGGGTATTGGAGGCCCGATTGAAAGATATATCAATGACACGGGTATTGGTGACCCGATTGAAAGATATATCAATGACGCGGGTATTGGTGGCCCGATTGAAAGATATATCAATGCCATGGGTAATGGCGGCCCGATTGAAAGATATATCAATGATGCGGGTATTGTCGGCCCGATTGAAAAATATATCAATGATGCGGGTATTGGCGCCCAGATTGAAAGATATATCAATGACGCGGGTATTGTCGGCCCGATTGAAAGATATATCAACGACGCGGGTATTGGCGGCCCGATTGAAAGATATATCAATGACGCGGGTATTGGTGGCCCGATTGAAAGATATATCAATGACGTGGGTATTGGAGGCCTGATTGAAAGATATATCAATGACGCGGGTATTGGCGGCCCGATTGAAAGATATATCAATGACGCAGGTATTGGCAGCCTGATTGAAATATATATCAATGACGTGGGTATTGACGGCCCGATTGAAAGATATCAATGACGTGGGTATTGGGGGCACGATTGACAGATATATCAATGACGCGGGTATTGGAGGCCCGATTGAAAGATATATCAATGATGAGGGTATTGGAGGCCCGATTGAAAGATATATCAATGACTATTGGTGGCCCGATTGAAAGATGTATCAATGACACAGGTATTGTAGGCCCGATTGACAGATATATCAATGACGCGGGCATTGGCCACCTGATTGAAAGATGTATCAATGACACAGGTATTGGCGGCCCGATTGAAAGATATATTAATAACACGGGTATTGGCGGCCCGATTGAAAGATATATCAATAACACGGGTATTGGCGGCACGATTTGCAGATATATCAATGACGCAGGTATTGACGGCCTGATTGAAAGATATATCAGTGACGCGGGTATTGGCGGCCCGATTTAAAGATATATCAATGACGCGGGTATTGGCAGCCCGATTGAAAGATATATCAATGACGTGGGTATTGGTGGCCCGATTGAAAGATATATCAATGACGTGGGTATTGGTGGCCCGATTGAAAGATATATCAATGACGTGGGTATTGGAGGCCCGATTGAAAGATATATCAATGACGCGGGTATTGGCGGCCCGATTGAAAGATATATCAATGATGCGGGTATTGGCGGCCCGATTGAAAGATATATCAATGACGTGGGTATTGGCGGCCCGATTGAAAGATATATCAATGACACAGGTATTGGAGGCCCGATTGAGAGATATATCAATAACACGGGTATTGGCCACCTGATTGAAAGATGTATCAATGACACAGGTATTGGAGGCCCGATTGACAGATATATCAATGACGCGGGTATTGGCCACCTGATTGAAAGATGTATCAATGACACAGGTATTGGCGGCCCGATTGAAAGATATATCAATGACGCAGGTATTGGCGGCTCGATTGAAAGATATATCAATAACACGGGTATTGGCGCCCGATTTGCAGATATATCAATAACACGGGAATTGGCGGCCTGATTTGCAGATATATCAATGACGCAGGTATTGGCGGCCTGATTGAAAGATATATCAATGACGCGGGTATTGGCGGCCCGATTTAAAGATATATCAATGACGCGGGAATTGGCGGCCCGATTGAAAGATATATCAATGACGCGGGTATTGGCAGCCTGATTTAAAGATATATCAATGACGCGGGTATTGGAAGCTCGATTGAAAGATATATCAATGACGCGGGTATTGGAGGCCCGATTGAAAGATATATCAATGACGCGGGTATTGGAGGCCCGATTGAAAGATATATCAATGATGCGGGTATTGGCGGCCCGATTGAAAGACATCAATGACGCGGGTATTGGCGGCCTGATTGAAAGGTATATCAATGACGCGGGTATTGGCGGCCCGATTGAAAGACATCAATGACGCGGGTATTGGCGGCCTGATTGAAAGGTATATCAATGACACGAGTATTGGAGGCCCGATTGAAAGATATATCAATGATGTGGGTAATGGCGGCCCGATTGAAAGATATATCAATGATGCCGGTATTGTCGGCCTGATTGAAAAATATATCAATGACGCGGGTATTGGCGGACAGATTGAAAGATATATCAATGACGCGGGTATTGTCGGCCCGATTGAAAGATATATCAATGACGCGGGTATTGGAGGCCTGATTGAAAGATATATCAATGACGCGGGTATTGGCGGCCCGATTTAAAGATATATCCATGACGCGGGTATTGGTGGCCCGAGTGAAAGATATATCAATGACGCGGGTATTGGCGGCCCGATTGAGATATATCAATGACGCGGGTATTGGCAGCCCGATTGAAAGATATATCAATGACGTGGGTATTGGTGGCCCGATTGAAAGATATATCAATGACGTGGGTATTGGAGGCCCGATTGAAAGATATATCAATGACACGGGTATTGGCGGCCCGATTAAAAGATATATCAATGATGCGGGTATTGGTGGCCCGATTGAAAGATATATCAATGACGCGGGTATTGGAGGCCCGATTGAAAGATATATCAATGACGTGGGTATTGGTGGCACGATTGAAAGATATATCAATGATGAGGGTATTGGAGGCCCGACTGAAAGATATATCAATGATGAGGGTATTGGAGGCCCGATTGAAAGATATATCAATGACGCGGGTATTGGAGGCCCGATTGAAAGATATATCAATGACGCGGGTATTGGCGGCCCGAGTGAAAGATATATCAATGACGCGGGTATTGGCAGCCCGATTGAGATATATCAATGACGCGGGTATTGGCAGCCCGATTGAAAGATATATCAATGACGTGGGTATTGGTGGCCCGATTGAAAGATATATCAATGACGTGGGTATTGGAGGCCCGATTGAAAGATATATCAATGACACGGGTATTGGCGGCCCGATTAAAAGATATATCAATGATGCGGGTATTGGTGGCCCGATTGAAAGATATATCAATGACGCGGGTATTGGAGGCCCGATTGAAAGATATATCAATGACGTGGGTATTGGTGGCACGATTGAAAGATATATCAATGATGAGGGTATTGGAGGCCCGATTGAAAGATATATCGATGATGAGGGTATTGGAGGCCCGATTGAAAGATATATCAATGACGCGGGTATTGGAGGCCCGATTGAAAGATATATCAGACGCGGGTATTGGAGGCCCGATTGAAAGATATATCAATGACGCAGGTATTGGCGGCCCGATTGAAAGATATATCAATGACGCAGGTATTGGCGGCCCGATTGAAAGATATATCAATGACGCGGGTATTGTCGGCCCGATTGAAAGATATATCAATGACGCGGGTATTGTCGGCCCGATTGAAAGATATATCTATGACGCGGGTATTGTCGGCCCGATTGAAAGATATATCAATGACGCGGGTATTGTCGGCCCGATTGAAAGATATATCAATGATGTGGGTAATGGCGGCCCGATTGAAAGATATATCAATGCCGCGGGTATTGGCGGCCTGATAGAGATATATCAATGATTTGGGTATTGGCGGCCCTATTGAAAGATATATCAATGATTTGGGTATTGGCGGCCCTATTGAAAGATATATCAATGACGCGGGTATTGTCGGCCCGATTGAAAGATATATCAATGACGCGGGTATTGGAGGCCTGATTGAAAGATATATCAATGACGCGGGTATTGGCGGCCCGATTTAAAGATATATCCATGACGCGGGTATTGGTGGCCCGAGTGAAAGATATATCAATGACGCGGGTATTGGCGGCCCGATTGAGATATATCAATGACGCGGGTATTGGCAGCCCGATTGAAAGATATATCAATGACGTGGGTATTGGTGGCCCGATTGAAAGATATATCAATGACGTGGGTATTGGAGGCGCGATTGAAAGATATATCAATGACACGGGTATTGGCGGCCCGATTAAAAGATATATCAATGATGCGGGTATTGGTGGCCCGATTGAAAGATATATCAATGACGCGGGTATTGGAGGCCCGATTGAAAGATATATCAATGACGTGGGTATTGGTGGCACGATTGAAAGATATATCAATGATGAGGGTATTGGAGGCCCGATTGAAAGATATATCAATGATGAGGGTATTGGAGGCCCGATTGAAAGATATATCAATGACGCGGGTATTGGAGGCCCGATTGAAAGATATATCAATGACGCGGGTATTGGCGGCCCGAGTGAAAGATATATCAATGACGCGGGTATTGGCGGCCCGATTGAGATATATCAATGACGCGGGTATTGGCAGCCCGATTGAAAGATATATCAATGACGTGGGTATTGGTGGCCCGATTGAAAGATATATCAATGACGTGGGTATTGGAGGCCCGATTGAAAGATATATCAATGACACGGGTATTGGCGGCCCGATTAAAAGATATATCAATGATGCGGGTATTGGTGGCCCGATTGAAAGATATATCAATGACGCGGGTATTGGAGGCCCGATTGAAAGATATATCAATGACGTGGGTATTGGTGGCACGATTGAAAGATATATCAATGATGAGGGTATTGGAGGCCCGATTGAAAGATATATCAATGATGAGGGTATTGGAGGCCCGATTGAAAGATATATCAATGACGCGGGTATTGGAGGCCCGATTGAAAGATATATCAGACGCGGGTATTGGAGGCCCGATTGAAAGATATATCAATGACGCAGGTATTGGCGGCCCGATTGAAAGATATATCAATGACGCAGGTATTGGCGGCCCGATTGAAAGATATATCAATGACGCGGGTATTGTCGGCCCGATTGAAAGATATATCAATGACGCGGGTATTGTCGGCCCGATTGAAAGATATATCAATGACGCGGGTATTGTCGGCCCGATTGAAAGATATATCAATGATGTGGGTAATGGCGGCCCGATTGAAAGATATATCAATGCCGCGGGTATTGGCGGCCTGATAGAGATATATCAATGATTTGGGTATTGGTGGCACGATTGAAAGATATATCAATGATGAGGGTATTGGAGGCCCGATTGAAAGATATATCAATGATGAGGGTATTGGAGGCCCGATTGAAAGATATATCAATGACGCGGGTATTGGAGGCCCGATTGAAAGATATATCAATGACGCAGGTATTGGGTGCCTGATTGAAAGATATATCAATGACACGCGTATTGACGGCCCAATTGAAAGATATATCAATGACGCAGGTATTGGTGGCCCGATTGAAAGATATATCAATGACGCGGGTATTGGCGGCCTGACTGAAAGATATATCAATGACGCGGGTATTGAAGCCCCGATTGAAAGATATATCAATGACGTGGATATTGGAGGCCCGATTGAAAGATATATCAATGACGCGGGTATTGGAGGCCCGATTGAAAGATATATCAATGACGCGGGTATTGGAGGCCCGATTGAAAGATATATCAATGACGAGGGTATTGGGGGCCCGATTGAAAGATATATCAATGACGCGGGTATTGGTGGCCCGATTGAAAGATATATCAATGAGGTGGGTATTGTCGGCACGATTGAAAGATATATCAATAACGCGGGTATTGGAGGCCCGATTGAAAGATATATCAATGATGCGGGTATTGGACGCCCGATTGAAAGATATATCAATGATGCGGGTATTGGAGGCCCGATTGAAAGATATATCAATGACGCGGGTATTGGATGCCCGATTGAAAGATATATCAATGACGCGGGTATTGGGGGAACGATTGAAAGATATATCAATGACGCAGGTATTGGGAGGCCTGATTGACAGATATATCAATGACGCGGGCATTGGAGGCCCGATTGAAAGATATATCAATGACGAGGGTATTGGAGGCCCGATTGAAAGATATATCAATGACGAGGGTATTGGAGGCCCGATTGAAAGATATATCAGACGCGGGTATTGGAGGGCCGATTGAAAGATATATCAATGACGCGGGTATTGGCGACCCGATTGTAAAATATATCAATGACGCAGGTTTGGCGGCCCGATTGAAAGATATATCAATGACGCGGGTATTGTTGGCCCGATTGAAAGATATATCAATGATGTGGGTAATGGCGCCTGATTGAAAGATATATCAATGCCGCGGGTATTGGCGGCCCGATTGAAAGATATATCAATGACTCAGGTATTGGTGGCCCGATTGAAAGATATATCAATGACGCAGGCATTGGCGGCCCGATTGAAAGATATATCAATGACGCGGGTATTGGCAGCCCGATTGAAAGATATATCAATGACGTGGGTATTGGTGGCCCGATTGAAAGATATATCAATGACGCGGGTATTGGCGGCCGGATTGAAAGATATATCAATGACACGGCTATTGGGGGCACGATTGACAGATATATCAATGACGCGGGTATTGGAGGCCCGATTGAAAGATATATCAATGACGAGGGTATTGGAGGCCCGATTGAAAGATATATCAATGACGCGGGTATTGGAGGCCCGATTGAAAGATATATCAGACGCGGGTATTGGAGGCCCGATTGAAAGATATATCAATGACGCGGGTATTGGCGACCCGATTGAAAAATATATCAATGACGCAGGTATTGGCGGCCCGATTGAAAGATATATCAATGACGCGGGTATTGTCGGCCAGATTGAAAGATATATCAATGCCGCGGGTATTGGCGGCCCGATTGAAAGATATATCAATGCCGCGGGTATTGCTGGCCCGATTGAAAGATATATCAATGACGCGGGTATTGGAGGCCCGATTGAAAGATATATCAATGATTTGGGTATTGGCGGCCCTATTGAAAGATATATCAATGACGCAGGTATTGGTGGCCCTATTGAAAGATATATCAATGACGCAGGTATTGGGGGCCTGATTGAAAGATATATCAATGACGCGCGTATTGACGGCCCGATTGAAAGATATCAATGACGTGGGTATTGGAGGCCTGATTGAAAGATATATCAATGACGCGGGTATTGTCGGCCCGATTGAAAGATATATCAATGATGTGGGTAATGGCGGCCCGATTGAAAGATATATCAATGACGTGGGTATTGCCGGCCCTATTGAAAGATATATCAATGACGCAGGTATTGGTGGCCCTATTGAAAGATATATCAATGACGCAGGTATTGGTGGCCCGATTGAAAGATATATCAATGACGTGGATATTGGAGGCCCGATTGAAAGATATATCAATGACGCGGCTATTGGAGGCCCGATTGAAAGATATATCAATGACGCGGGTATTGGAGGCCCGATTGAAAGATATATCAATGACGAGGGTATTGGGGGCCCGATTGAAAGATATATCAATGACGCGGGTATTGGTGGCCCGATTGAGATATATCAATGTGGGTATTGGTGGCCCGATTGAAAGATATATCAATGACGCGGGTATTGGGGGAACGATTGAAAGATATATCAATGACGCAGGTATTGGGGGAACGATTGAAAGATATATCAATGACGCAGGTATTGGGAGGCCTGATTGACAGATATATCAATGACGCGGGCATTGGAGGCCCGATTGAAAGATATATCAATGACGAGGGTATTGGAGGCCCGATTGAAAGATATATCAATGACGCGGGTATTGGAGGCCCGATTGAAAGATATATCAGACGCGGGTATTGGAGGCCCGATTGAAAGATATATCAATGACGCGGGTATTGGCGACCCGATTGAAAAATATATCAATGACGCAGGTTTGGCGGCCCGATTGAAAGATATATCAATGACGCGGGTATTGTTGGCCCGATTGAAAGATATATCAATGATGTGGGTAATGGCAGCCCGATTGAAAGATATATCAATGCCGCGGGTACCGATTGAAAGATATATCAATGACGCGGGTATTGGAGGCCCGATTGAAAGATATATCAGACGCGGGTATTGGAGGCCCGATTGAAAGATATATCAATGACGCGGGTATTGGCGACCCGATTGAAAAATATATCAATGACGCAGGTTTGGCGGCCCGATTGAAAGATATATCAATGACGCGGGTATTGTTGGCCCGATTGAAAGATATATCAATGATGTGGGTAATGGCAGCCCGATTGAAAGATATATCAATGCCGCGGGTATTGGCGGCCCGATTGAAAGATATATCAATGACTCAGGTATTGGTGGCCCGATTGAAAGATATATCAATGACGCAGGCATTGGCGGCCCGATTGAAAGATATATCAATGACGCGGGTATTGGAGGCCCGATTGAAAGATATATCAGACGCGGGTATTGGAGGCCCGATTGAAAGATATATCAATGACGCGGGTATTGGCGACCCGATTGAAAAATATATCAATGACGCAGTTATTGGCGGCCCGATTGAAAGATATATCAATGACGCGGGTATTGTCGGCCAGATTGAAAGATATATCAATGATGTGGGTAATGGCGGCCCGATTGAAAGATATATCAATGCCGCGGGTATTGGCGGCCCGATTGAAAGATATATCAATGACGCAGGTATTGGTGGCCCGATTGAAAGATATATCAATGACGCAGGTATTGGCGGCCCGATTGAAAGATATATCAATGATGCGGGTATTGGCAGCCCGATTGAAAGATATATCAATGACGCGGGTATTAAAGGCCTGATTGAAAGATATATCAATGACGCGGGTATTGGCGGCCCGATTGAAAGATATATCAATGATGCGGGTATTGGAGGCCCGATTGAAAGATATATCAATGATACGGGTATTTGAGGCCCGATTGAAAGATATATCAATGACGTGGGTATTGGAGGCCCGATTGAAAGATATATCAATGACGCGGGTATTGGAGGCCCGATTGAAAGATATATCAATGACGCGGGTATTGGAGGCCCGATTGAAGGATATATCAATGACGCGGGTATTGGAGGCCCGATTGAAAGATATATCAATGACGCGGGTATTGGAGGCCCGATTGAATGATATATCAATGACGCGGGTATTAGAGGCCCGATTGAAAGATATATCAATGACACGGGTATTGGCGACCCGATTGAAAGATATATCAATGACGCGGGTATTGGTTGCCCGATTGAGAGATATATCAATGGCATGGGTAATGGCGGCCCGATTGAAAGATATATCAATGATGCAGATATTGTCGGCCCGATTGAAAAATATATCAATGATGCGGGTATTGGCGCCCAGATTGAAAGATATATCAATGACACGGGTATTGTCGGCCCGATTGAAAGATATATCAACGACGCGGGTATTGGCGGCCCGATTGAAAGATATATCAATGACGTGGGTATTGGAGGCCTGATTGAAAGATATATCAATGACGCGGGTATTGGCGGCCCGATTGAAAGATATATCAATGATGCGGGTATTGGAGGCCCGATTGAAAGATATATCAATGCCGCGGGTATTGGCGGCCCGATATAGATATATCAATGACGCCGGTATTGGCGGCCCGATTGAAAGATATATCAATGACGCAGGTATTGGTGGCCCTATTGAAAGATATATCAATGACGCAGGTAGTGGGGGCCTGATTGAAAGATATATCAATGACGCGCGTATTGACGGCCCGATTGAAAGATATCAATGACGTGGGTATTGGCGGCCCTATTGAAAGATATATCAATGACGCAGGTATTGGTGGCCCTATTGAAAGATATATCAATGACGCAGGTATTGGTGGCCCGATTGAAAGATATATCAATGACGTGGATATTGGAGGCCCGATTGAAAGATATATCAATGACGCGGCTATTGGAGGCCCGATTGAAAGATATATCAATGACGCGGGTATTGGAGGCCCGATTGAAAGATATATCAATGACGAGGGTATTGGGGGCCCGATTGAAAGATATATCAATGACGCGGGTATTGGTGGCCCGATTGAGATATATCAATGTGGGTATTGGTGGCCCGATTGAAAGATATATCAATGACGCGGGTATTGGGGGAACGATTGAAAGATATATCAATGATGCAGGTATTGGGAGGCCTGATTGACAGATATATCAATGACGCGGGCATTTGAGGCCCGATTGAAAGATATATCAATGACGAGGGTATTGGAGGCCCGATTGAAAGATATATCAATGACGAGGGTATTGGAGGCCCGATTGAAAGATAAATGAGACGCGGGTATTGGAGGCCCGATTGAAAAATATATCAATGACGCGGGTATTGGCGACCCGATTGAAAAATATATCAATGACGCAGGTTTGGCGGCCCGATTGAAAGATATAACAATGACGCGGGTATTGTTGGCCTGATTGAAAGATATATCAATGATGTGGGTAATGGCAGCCCGATTGAAAGATATATCAATGCCGCGGGTATTGGCGGCCCGATTGAAAGATATATCAATGACTCAGGTATTGGTGGCCCGATTGAAAGATATATCAATGACGCAGGCATTGGCGGCCCGATTGAAAGATATATCAATGACGCGGGTATTGGAGGCCCGATTGAAAGATATATCAATGACGAGGGTATTGGAGGCCCGATTGAAAGATATATCAATGACGCGGGTATTGGAGGCCCGATTGAAAGATATATCAGACGCGGGTATTGGAGGCCCGATTGAAAGATATATCAATGACGCGGGTATTGGCGACCCGATTGAAAAATATATCAATGACGCAGGTTTGGCGGCCCGATTGAAAGATATATCAATGACGCGGGTATTGTTGGCCCGATTGAAAGATATATCAATGATGTGGGTAATGGCAGCCCGATTGAAAGATATATCAATGCCGCGGGTATTGGCGGCCCGATTGAAAGATATATCAATGACTCAGGTATTGGTGGCCCGATTGAAAGATATATCAATGTCGCAGGCATTGGCGGCCCGATTGAAAGATATATCAATGACGCGGGTATTGGAGGCCCGATTGAAAGATATATCAATGACGAGGGTATTGGAGGCCCGATTGAAAGATATATCAATGACGCGGGTATTGGAGGCCCGATTGAAAGATATATCAGACGCGGGTATTGGAGGCCCGATTGAAAGATATATCAATGACGCGGGTATTGGCGACCCGATTGAAAAATATATCAATGACGCAGTTATTGGCGGCCCGATTGAAAGATATATCAATGACGCGGGTATTGTCGGCCAGATTGAAAGATATATCAATGATGTGGGTAATGGCGGCCCGATTGAAAGATATATCAATGCCGCGGGTATTGGCAGCCCGATTGAAAGATATATCAATGATGCGGGTATTGGCAGCCCGATTGAAAGATATATCAATGACGCGGGTATTAAAGGCCTGATTGAAAGATATATCAATGACGCGGGTATTGGCGGCCTGATTGAAAGATATATGAATGACGCGGGTATTGGCGGCCCGATTGAAAGATATATCAATGATACGGGTATTTGAGGCCCGATTGAAAGATATATCAATGACGTGGGTATTGGAGGCCCGATTGAAAGATATATCAATGACGTGGGTATTGGAGGCCCGATTGAAAGATATATCAATGACGCGGGTATTGGAGGCCCGATTGAAGGATATATCAATGACACGGGTATTGGAGGCCCGATTGAAGGATATATCAATGACGCGGGTATTGGAGGCCCGATTGAAAGATATATCAATGACGCGGGTATTGGAGGCCAGATTGAAAGATATATCAATGACGCGGGTATTGGAGGCCCGATTGAAAGATATATCAATGACACGGGTATTGGCGACCCGATTGAAAGATATATCAATGACGCGGGTATTGGTGGCCCGATTGAGAGATATATCAATGGCATGGGTAATGGCGGCCCGATTGAAAGATATATCAATGATGCGGATATTGTCGGCCCGATTGAAAAATATATCAATGACGCGGGTATTGGCGCCCAGATTGAAAGATATATCAATGACACGGGTATTGTCGGCCCGATTGAAAGATATATCAACGACGCTGGTATTGGCGGCCCGATTGAAAGATATATCAATGACGTGGGTATTGGAGGCCTGATTGAAAGATATATCAATGACGCGGGTATTGGCGGCCCGATTGAAAGATATATCAATGATGCGGGTATTGGAGGCCCGATTGAAAGATATATCAATGATGCGGGTATTTGAGGCCCGATTGAAAGATATATCAATGACGCGGGTATTGGAGGCCCGATTGAAAGATATATCAATGACGCGGGTATTGGAGGCCCGATTGAAAGATATATCAATGACGCTGGTATTGGAGGCCCGATTGAAAGATATATCAATGACGCGGGTATTGGAGGCCCGATTGAAAGATATATCAATGACGCGGGTATTGGAGGCCCGATTGAAAGATATATCAATGACACGGGTATTGGCGACCCGATTGAAAGATATATCAATGACGCGGGTATTGGCGGCCCGATTGAAAGATATATCAATGATGCGGGTATTGGAGGCCCGATTGAAAGATATATCAATGATGCGGGTATTTGAGGCCCGATTGAAAGATATATCAATGACGCGGGTATTGGAGGCCCGATTGAAAGATATATCAATGACGCTGGTATTGGAGGCCCGATTGAAAGATATATCAATGACGCGGGTATTGGAGGCCCGATTGAAAGATATATCAATGACGCGGGTATTGGAGGCCCGATTGAAAGATATATCAATGACACAGGTATTGGCGACCCGATTGAAAGATATATCAATGACACGGGTATTGGTGGCCCGATTGAAAGATATATCAATGACGTGGGTATTGGAGGCCCGATTGAAAGATATATCAATGACGCGGGTATTGGAGGCCCGATTGAAAGATATATCAATGACGCGGGTATTGGCGGCCCGATTGAAAGATATATCAATGATGCGGGTATTGGCAGCCCGATTGAAAGATATATTAATGACGCGGGTATTGGCTGCCCAATTGAAAGATATATCAATGACCTGGGTATTGGTGGCCCGATTGAAAGATATATCAATGACGTGGGTATTGGAGGCCCGATTGAAAGATATATCAATGACGCGGGTATTGGACGCCCGACTGAAAGATATATCAATGACGCGTGTATTGGCGGCCCGATTGAAAGATATATCAATGATGTGGGTAATGGCGGCCCGATTGAAAGATATATCAATGCCCGGGTATTGGCGGCCCGATTGAAAGATATATCAATGACGCAGGTATTGGAGGCCCGATAGAGATATATCAATGACGCGGGTATTGGAGGCCCGATTGAAAGATATATCAATGACGTGGGTATTGGCGGCCCTATTGAAAGATATATCAATGACGCAGGTATTGGTGGTGCGATTGAAAGATATATCAATGACGCGGGTATTGGTGGCCCGATAGAAAGATATATCAATGATGCGGGTATTGGCGGCCCGACTGAAAGATATATCAATGACGCGGGTATTGGAGGCCCGTTTGAAAGATATATCAATGACGCGGGTATTGGAGGCCCGATTGAAAGATATATCAATGACGCGGGTATTGGAGGCTCGATTGAAAGATATATCAATGATGCAGGTATTGGATGCCCGATTGAAAGATATATCAATGACGCGGATATTGGCGGCCCGATTGAAAGATATATCAATGACGCGGATATTGGCGGCCCGATTGAAAGATATATCAATGACACGGGTATTGGTTGCCCGATTGAAAGATATATCAATGACGCAGGTATTGGGAGGCCTGATTGACAGATATATCAATGACGCGGGTATTGGCGGCCGGATTGAAAGCTATATCAATGACGCGGGTATTGGGGGTACGATTGACAGATATATCAATGACGCGGGTATTGGAGGCCCGATTGAAAGATATATCAATGACGAGGGTATTGGAGGCCCGATTGAAAGATATATCAATGACGCGGGTATTGGAGGCCCGATTGAAAGATATATCAGACGCGGGTATTGGAGGCCCGATTGAAAAATATATCAATGACGCGGGTATTGGCGACCCGATTGAAAAATATATCAATGACGCAGGTATTGGCGGCCCGATTGAAAGATATATCAATGACGCGGGTATTGTCGGCCAGATTGAAAGATATATCAATGCCGCGGGTATTGGCGGCCCGATATAGATATATCAATGACGCGGGTATTGGAGGCCCGATTGAAAGATATATCACTGACGCGGGTATTGGAGGCCCGATTGAAAGATATATCAATGATTTGGGTATTGGCGGCCCTATTGAAAGATATATCAATGACGCAGGTATTGGTGGCCCTATTGAAAGATATATCAATGCCGCAGGTATTGACGGCCCGATTGAAAGATATCAATGACGTGGGTATTGGAGGTCTGATTGAAAGATATATCAATGACGTGGGTATTGTCGGCCCGATTGAAAGATATATCAATGATGTGGGTAATGGCGGCCCGATTGAAAGATATATCAATGACGCAGGTATTGGTGGCCCTATTGAAAGATATATCAATGACGCAGGTATTGGTGGCCCGATTGAAAGATATATCAATGACGTGGATATTGGAGGCCCGATTGAAAGATATATCAATGACGCGGCTATTGGAGGCCCGATTGAAAGATATATCAATGACGCGGGTATTGGAGGCCCGATTGAAAGATATATCAATGACGAGGGTATTGGGGGCCCGATTGAAAGATATATCAATGACGCGGGTATTGGTGGCCCGATTGAGATATATCAATGTGGGTATTGGTGGCCCGATTGAAAGATATATCAATGACGCGGGTATTGGAGGCCCGATTGAAAGATATATCAATGAAGCGGGTATTGGAGGCCCGATTGAAAGATATATCAATGACGCGGGTATTGGACGCCCGATTGAAAGATATATCAATGACGCGGGTATTGCAGGCCCGATTGAAAGATATATCAATGACGCGGGTATTGGATGCCCGATTGAAAGATATATCAATGACACGGGTATTGGCAGCCCGATTGAAAGATATATCAATGACGAGGGTATTGGTGGCCCGATTGAAAGATATATCAATGACGCGGGTATTGGGGGAACGATTGAAAGATATATCAATGACGCAGGTATTGGGAGGCCTGATTGACAGATATATCAATGACGCGGGCATTGGAGGCCGGATTGAAAGATATATCAATGACGAGGGTATTGGAGGCCCGATTGAAAGATATATCAATGACGAGGGTATTGGAGGCCCGATTGAAAGATAAATGAGACGCGGGTATTGGAGGCCCGATTGAAAAATATATCAATGACGCGGGTATTGGCGACCCGATTGAAAAATATATCAATGACGCAGGTTTGGCGGCCCGATTGAAAGATATATCAATGACGCGGGTATTGTTGGCCCGATTGAAAGATATATCAATGATGTGGGTAATGGCGGCCCGATTGAAAGATATATCAATGCCGCGGGTATTGGCGGCCCGATTGAAAGATATATCAATGACTCAGGTATTGGTGGCCCGATTGAAAGATATATCAATGACGCAGGCATTGGCGGCCCGATTGAAAGATATATCAATGACGCAGGTATTGGAGGACCGATTGAAAGATATATCAGACGCGGGTATTGGAGGCCCGATTGAAAGATATATCAATGACGCGGGTATTGGCGACCCGATTGAAAAATATATCAATGACGCAGTATTGGCGGCCCGATTGAAAGATATATCAATGACGCGGGTATTGTCGGCCAGATTGAAAGATATATCAATGATGTGGGTAATGGCGGCCCGATTGAAAGATATATCAATGCCGCGGGTATTGGCGGCCCGATTGAAAGATATATCAATGACGCAGGTATTGGTGGCCCGATTGAAAGATATATCAATGACGCAGGTATTGGCGGCCCGATTGAAAGATATATCAATGATGCGGGTATTGGCAGCCCGATTGAAAGATATATCAATGACGCGGGTATTGGCGGCCCGATTGAAAGATATATCAATGACGTGGGTATTGGAGGCCTGATTGAAAGATATATCAATGACGCGGGTATTGGCGGCCCGATTGAAAGATATATCAATGATGCGGGTATTGGAGGCCCGATTGAAAGATATATCAATGACGTGGGTATTGGAGGCCCGATTGAAAGATATATCAATGACGCGGGTATTGGAGGCCCGATTGAAAGATATATCAATGACGCGGGTATTGGAGGCCCGATTGAAGGATATATCAATGACGCGGGTATTGGAGGCCCGATTGAAAGATATATCAATGACGCGGGTATTGGAGGCCCGATTGAAAGATATATCAATGACGCGGGTATTGGAGGCCCGATTGAAAGATATATCAATGACACGGGTATTGGCGACCCGATTGAAAGATATATCAATGACGCGGGTATTGGTGGCCCGATTGAGAGATATATCGATGGCATGGGTAATGGCGGCCCGATTGAAAGATATATCAATGATGCGGGTATTGTCGGCCCGATTGAAAAATATATCAATGACGCGGGTATTGGCGCCCAGATTGAAAGATATATCAATGACACGGGTATTATCGGCCCGATTGAAAGATATATCAACGACGCGGGTATTGGCGGCCTGATTGAAAGATATATCAATGACGTGGGTATTGGAGGCCTGATTGAAAGATATATCAATGACGCGGGTATTGGCGGCCCGATTGAAAGATATATCAATGATGCGGGTATTGGAGGCCCGATTGAAATATATATCAATGATGCGGGTATTTGAGGCCCGATTGAAAGATATATCAATGACGCGGGTATTGGAGGCCCGATTGAAAGATATATCAATGACGCGGGTATTGGAGGCCCGATTGAAAGATATATCAATGACACAGGTATTGGAGGCCCGATTGAAAGATATATCAATGACGCGGGTATTGGAGGCCCGATTGAAAGATATATCAATGACGCGGGTATTGGAGGCCCGATTGAAAGATATATCAATGACGCGGGTATTGGCGGCCCGATTGAAAGATATATCAATGATGCGGGTATTGGCAGCCCGATTGAAAGATATATTA
>JAVVLW010000402.1:0-15000 GCA_034401795.1 Chaetoderma sp. LZ-2023a
CGAAGCATATGATGGCTTGACATACATGTAGCGATTCAAATAAATGTTCAAATTTTTCGGTGTACATTTAAGTCATCAAGGGCATATCCGATCTTAAAAAAACTCCAGATTTGATTTATACCATCATTGCATCTTGGTCTCCCTCATAAGTGAAATGATTTTCAAAATTTTTTCACATTTTTATGGGGTTGGGCATTTTATTCATCAAAAGGTTATCCAATCTTAATAAAACTTTACAGATGTGATCTATACCATCATTGCATCTAGTCTCCAACATTAGTGAAATGATTTTCAAATCTCCAGATTTTTACGCAGTTTGGACATAACTTATTTCACTTCAAGAGTATACTTACCTCCCTAATACTTTTGATATTGCTAAATATTGGCTTTCACTCAATAAACACTCAGATTTAAACAGTTAGGTGCCCCTACTGGGCAGGGAGTCAGAGCGTAGTCTGGCGGATGCCAGCCCCACCACCGCGCATGCGCAGACTAGCACTTCCTCTTTGCTAGATTATTGGCAAAGAGATCACACATGTTTTTTTGTTCAATAGCTTTTTCGCTCTCTTAAACTGTTTAAGTGGTGTTTGTTTGGAGTGTTAGTCACTTTTTTGGATGGCGGATAGGAATACGTCGCCACAGGAGGACGGAGGGCCTTTAAATCAGGTGACTTCTAGTAAAATTAGCGAGTTTTCTTCCCGGTGTATTGTGTTTCCGGGACTCGCGTTTACCGTGATAAGCGCCTTAGTTAGTTGGTTTAGGTCAACTCGGTGCTACCTAGGACTAATTTCTCTTTCTGTTTCTGTCCACAGGTCTGTATGACGCTAGGTTGTGACGTCACAGTACCAGAGAATTAGTATTCTCTCCACCATGGTTCCATTTCCTACTAACACTGTCAGGTTATCTAACCAAATGAAAAATTATGCCCAGTGAGTTGGAGGCCTGGTATAAAGGTCTTCTCACTTTGCCCTCTTGTTCCAATTCCTTCCCCATGAGGTGGAGAGAGTTAAGAGGCGTGCAGATGGTGGAGTTTCCGGTTCGTCACGTTGGATGGTTTGTCTATACAAAGTGTCAGGTATCTAGTCATTGATAATGTGGTGATGTTAATTATTGTAAACAATCAAAGGGAGATAATTAACATTTTTGCCAGTAAAGAGTTATCTATATGTATCTGATGGTTGTGTAGTCAACTTATCCATTCAGCATACAATTCGTCTTTGCACTTGGATGTTTTGTTGGGATCGAATTTTTCCTGTCACGGGATTAATGACGTCATAATCAGCTGGCTATGTATTTATTAGCAATTCAAGCGCTAGGCTGGTTTTTGATGTATATTGATCTTTATGATCGTTTTTCCTTCTCCTTGAGTTGGATTGAGTTTCTAAGCTTAACTAGTTGCTCATACTCCTTGTCCTTTGCCCTGTTTCAGGGACCGGGTTGCGCGTCCTGTGGACGTTTTATGCATGTGAAGTTCTGGCCGCATCTGTGTTATCGATGTAGCCCTTGTGGTCCATTGATTAATTGTGACATATGTAAGCACTGGGGGGGCGTGTTAATGTCCGAATTCTTGTGCTGCTTACAGGCGACGGACAGGGTGGTAGTGGTGGAGAAGAAGAAGAAGCGGAAACGAGAGGTTGTAAGTGAGAAGGGTAAGGGGAAGGTCTCGTCCGCGGTGGATATGGAGACCTTCCGGACCGAGATGTTGGGAGAGATGAGGAGGACAATAAAAGATTTGGTTCCAGGGTTGCTTCGTGGCATGCTTCCTGGACCAGATCCTTTATTGTCCTCATCATCGGCTTCGGAGCAGGTAATCCCCGCCTCTGGATCGATTTTCCTTAGTCCGCTTCCGTTGTCCGACGATTCAGAGGTGGCCCCATTAGAGGGGGCGTTCCACGGCCCTGGCAGCAGGCTTATTGCCGCGCCGATAGGGGACCGTGGACGGTTGTCGCTGGAACCCGCTGGCTGCTTATCAGTCCAGGGGTATCCGCACGCCGCGGTGGCCAGTACCTCCTATGGCACCGTTCCTGGTCAGCCCGGGTTAGCTCTCTTTGCTGACCCGGGGTCTAATCTTTCTGACCAGGGTGATGAGGATTACCTGCTAGGGTCGCCGTCTGACGACGTGGACATGGATGAAGACGTTTGTGCACCCCTCGCGGGGAATACAGGCGCTTTTTTCCACGGTATTACTCACCCTGGAGTAAGGTCCGCGGTTCAGGTGGTGGCCCAGGGCGCTGCTGATGGCCAGCGGTACCGCATACCTCGGCTTGCCGAGAGTGTAGCTGGTGCTGGCCGGGCCCGTGGTAGAGCTATATATACCCCGCGCTCTACCGCGGTGCCTGCTCCTGGTCAAACCAGTGATATTCTCATGCCGGTGCTGACAGGCCCGCATGTTTTCCCTGGCTTGCCAGGTGTATCAGCGTACCCGCCGTCAAGTACTGCTTGCGCTCAGGAGGAAGACGAAGGACCCCGTCTTGTAGAGCGCTCGCAGTTAGCCACGGAGGAGGATTGGTATGACGCTTGCCAGTGGTTGGTGAGCGTTAGGCCTGATCTGCCCGTGGAGCAGTCGGCTAGCCACCGTGTTCACACGCCGTGGTTAGCTGGGAAACCAACTGCTAACGCTATGCCTTCTCTGCCGCTGGCGGAGCATGTCGTTGACATGTTCAAGGCGGCGGAGGCGTCCATTAACACGAGTGGACGTCTCGCGAAGGCCCCTCGCGAGGTGGCCAAGCGTTGTCGCATCGTGCCCCTGGACTACCAGCGGTACGGTGTGGTACCCAAGCCCAGCGTGGATGACCGCGCGGCTTTGGGTGAGGATACGCGGCCAGGATCCCGTTCTGACGCGGGGGTCTTGTGCGCGAACGCGTTGCGTTCGGCGAATACCGCGTTGCGTGATGCGGAGGAGAGTGGGCGGGCTTCGATTGCCGCTCTGTCCCACGTCTCCCAGCTGTTACAGGGGGTAGTAACGGCATCCGCATCGCGCCAGCCAGGCCCGCTCGCGGTCCAGCGTACCATCCAGGATGGTATTAACCTGGCGCTGGACTGTATGACGCGGGCGGTGACCAGGAGTGTCAGGGCAAGACGCACATTTGCCCTGGACAATTTGTGCCCGTCTCAGGACCTGTATAATAGGCTACTCCGTACGCCTATGACGGGTCCTGGTCTTTTTGGAGGTGAGGGATGTCGCCACCTCCAGGAGACGGTCACCCTGGTGAATAACCAGAGGGCGCTGCGCGAACAGTTTGAGGTACTGCGTCGTGCTAACGTTCGCGCCGCGGCCCCTGCGTATCGTCCCCTGCAGGCTCGAGGTGGTGCTGGCCAAGTCAGAGGCCAGCCGCCGTCGCAGCGCCGGCCTCGGCCGCGTGCGATTCGGCCAGCAGTGAGGGGGGCGCAGGCTCCTCAGCCGCCGTCAGCCAGGCAGCCGCCCGTGCACCGAGGTGCGCGTGGGGCGGGGCGGGTCGCGCGAGGATCTGGGCGTGGTTATCGTTCCTGACAGGGCGCTTACCGCGGTAAGGACCACGCCGGTGTGTATGGCGACGGAGACAGTGCCGCTCTTGCATGCCTTGTGTCCACCGCGGTCCCTAGGTGGACCGGTGGGAGGCCGGCTTGCCGACCACATGCAAGAGTGGGAACGGTTAACTCAGGACCGTTTAGTCTTGCGATGGCTTTCCGTGGGGTATCATCCAGAGTGGATGACAGGCCCGCCGTCGCGACTGTCTCTGGTGCCAATCTGGACTCCCGTTCCGAGAGATCCAGATCAAAGGTTGTGTATCGAGGAGGAGATAAATTCCCTCGTACAAAAAGGAGCTATTCAGCCGGCACAGAGGTGTCCGGGCTTCTATTCAACCCTGTTCTTGGTAACAAAACGCACCGGTGGGTGGAGACCGATTCTCAACCTCAAGCCATTGAACAAGTTCATCGAGACGCCCAGTTTCAAGATGGAAACGGTGCGCTCGGTGTTGGCGGGGTTGGAGAGGGGGATGTGGACGGCGTCGATAGATTTGAAGGACGCTTATTTCCACATCCCCATCCACAGGAGTTTCTGTCGCTTCCTGAGATTTGCATTCCAGGGCAGACAGTGGGAATTCAGGGTGTTGCCCTTCGGAATTTCCACGGCTCCTCGGGTTTTCACCCGTGTGGTTCTTGCGATCACAGCATACCTCCGCAGGAGAAGCATAGCAGTCCACACGTACATAGACGACTGGCTGTTGAAAGCGCACACCCGGGAAAGTTTGTCCGCCAATCTGGAGATTGTTTTGAAAATTCTCACAGACTTGGGCTGGATGATCAATTTCCCAAAATCAGAGCTGACTCCATCCCAGAAGTTTGTTTACCTGGGGATGTTCTTCGATCTGGAGACAGGATATGTTTATCCTACTCAGGAGAGGGTTCAAATACTCATCTCGTTGATTCAGTCAGTGTGCGACAGTCGTCATGTCCTGGCACGGGTTTACTTGAGAATGCTGGGGTTGATGGTTTCGTTGGAACCAGTCATTCCTCAGGCCGCCTTACGCAGGCGGCCGATCCAGTTGTTTCTCATGACACAATGGACCCAGAGTACAGGTTCGCTGGACTCGAATGTGTCAGTGTTGGCGCCTCTGATTCACCACCTGCAATGGTGGTTGAATACAGAGAATCTCTTACCGGGGGTTTTGCTAACCCCTCCCCACCCTCAGGTGACTGTGTATACAGATGCATCGATGGAGGGCTGGGGAGCTTGCCTGGAAGAATCCACGATATCAGGGCTTTGGAATCTGGAACAGTCACAGGAACATATAAATCTACTGGAGCTAAGAGCAGTAGTCCTGGGCCTGGAACATTTCTTACAGAAAGTTCAGGGCAAGATTGTTCTTATTCGTTCAGACAACTCAACAGTTGTGACTTACATAAACCGCCAGGGCGGAACGAAGTCGCCCAGTCTCTGTATGATGACATGGAAACTGCTATGTTGGTGTCTGGATCACCAGATTACCTTGAAAGCAGTTCATATTCCGGGAAGGTTAAACCTGCTTGCAGACTCATTGAGCCGAAGGATGAGTGTTTTACCCACGGAATGGCAACTAAATCAATGTGTGGCGGATCGTCTGTTCGACCATTGGGGGAAACCCAACATCGATTTGTTCGCAACGAGCAAGAATGCGAAGATGACGACGTACGTCTCTCCGATTCCGGATCCAAGCGCTTTCGCAACAGATGCGTTAGCTATCAGCTGGGGGAGAATGTATGCATACGCATTCCCTCCAGCAATCCTGATTCCAAAAATTCTTCAGAAAATCAGACAAGAGGAATGCCAAGTGCTTCTGATCGCCCCGGATTGGCCAAGCCGATCATGGTATACGGATCTGCTGGACCTTCTGGTCTGCAATCCGGTTCCTCTGCCTCTGATGGACGATATTATCTTCCAGGGCAAGGCCCTTCACAACAATCCGTCAATGTTCAGATTGACTGCGTGGATGTTGTCAAGGAATCTAGAATTAAGGAGGGCTTTTCTGAGCAAGCAGCCATGTTTATGGCCAAAGCCAGGAGGGGGTCAACCTCCAGAGCATATAATTATAAAATCAACAGATTTGCAGAATGGTGCTCAAAAAGATGTATTGATCCAATGGATTCATCTATTCAAGTAGTAGCTGATTTCCTCTGTCACCTCTATGATGCCTATAGCCTCAAGCCTAACTCTATTGCTGGTTATAAATCAGCATTAATGTCTGTTATTCCTTGCTTGGCTAAGAGGGGAAGTGATGAAGTAAATACATTGAATGTATTAATTAAAGGCATGGGCAATCTAAGACCAAGGAATCCTCCTGTGATTCCGTCTTGGAGTTTATCGCTAGTGCTTCAAGTACTAGGTGATAAGCCTTTTGAACCACTTAGTTCCATTTCTATGAAACTATTAACACTGAAGACTGTGTTTTTAATTGCTGCGGCCTCGGCTAGGCGTAGGAGTGAGATTCATGCCTTATCAGCCGAGGATGACCGTTTTGTGGTTTCAGGGGAAGGCCTTAAGCTGCTACCTAGGATTAATTTCTTGGCTAAAAATCAGTCGTTGAAATATCCAGGTCAACCTATTATTTTGCCTGCTTTAACTAGATATGATCCTAATTCTAAAGCATGGTGTCCCGTCCGGGCGCTGCGCCGGTACAAACAACGTACGGCGGCATGGCGCACCGACCAGTCAGCGTTATGGTTGTCATATATTGAACCCCATGGGAGGGCTTCTAAGGACACCATTTCCAGGTGGATTGTGGAGTGCATTCAGTTTTGCCATAAATCCGCCACCGGGAAGCAGGTTGACGTGGCCAAGGCTCACAGTGTCCGCGGCGTAGTGACATCCACGGCCCTATTTAATGGGGTCCCTGTGGATGATATTATGTCGGTGGCTCAGTGGCACTGTGAGTCAAGTTTTACAGACCATTATCTCCGTGACACCTCTAATCCTCTCGCCTTGTCGGTTTTGAAAAAATAAATCGGTTTATATTTTTTGAGGTGATTTCCTCATTACTTATATATATCACAATTAATTTATGGAAACACCCACTTTTCACATCAAGAGTATACTTACCTCCCTAATACTTTTGATATTGCTAAATATCGGCTTTCACTCAATAAAACACTCAGATTAAAAACAGTTAGGTGCCCCTACTGGGCAGGGAGTCAGAGGTAGTCCGGCGGATGCTCGCCCCACCACCGCGCATGCGCCGACTACTACTTCCTCTTTGCTCATTTATTGGCAAAGGGTTACATGCGGTTTTGTTGTTTTCATACTTTTCTGCGCGTTGCCTTGTTTTTCGCTCACGTTTGACGTTTATTTTTGGTGGAAGCATGTCGGAAAGGGAGGATTCGCCTCTGGAAGGAGCGGGATCGCTTTATCAGGTGAATTCTTTGATATGCTAGCGTGTTTTGTCCCGGTTTAATGTATTTCCGGGACTCGCGCTTACCGTGATTAGCGCCTGATTATGTTGGGTTTTTACAACATGGTGCTTCATATGTCTCATTTCTCTTTGTGTTTTGTCCACAGGTATCGCATAGAAGCTTTGGTGGACTTTTCGGCACAAGAGGATATGTTTTCTCTCCACCACGGTTCCATTTCCTACTAATATTGTTAGGTTATCTAACCAAAAGATCTATGTTCAGTGAGTTGGAGGCCTGTTATAAAGGTCTTCTCACTTTGCCCTCTTGCTCCAATTCCTTCCCCTGAGGTGGAGAGAATGTAGAGGCGTACTATGGTGGAGTTCTCAGGTTCATCACGTTGGATGGTTTGTCTATACAAGGATCAGGTATCTAATTATAATGTAAACAAAAGGGGAGATAATTTCCCTTTTTGCCAATACTAGAATTGGAAGGAGTTATCTCTGTATCTGATTGTTGTGTACTCGAAATGCCAATTCAACGGAAATGTTCCGTTTTTACTTATACAATTCGTTCTTGCTCTTGGTGCTTGTTGCGGATCGATTAATTTGGTCACGAGAGTGATGACGTCATAATCGGCCTTGGCCTTTTTATTAACAATTAACGTTTTGTCCATGGCTGGTTCTTCTTGATTTCTGATCTTGAGATCCTGTCCTCTCTTTTTAGTTGGTTTTGAGTTTGCTAACCTTAACTACCTTGCTCATTGTCCCTGTCCTTTGTCCTGTTTCAGAGACCTGGTTGCCCGTCCTGCGGGAGGTTTCTGAAAAGCCGCTTCGTCCCGCACTTGTGCTTCAGCTGCAGTCCCTGTGGACCGTTGCTGAAGTGCGACGTATGTAAGCTATGGGGGGGCGAATTAATGTCTGATTTTCTCGCATTGCAGGCAAGGGAGAAGGTAATGGAGGAAGAGAGGAAGAAGAAGGAGAAAGTGTGTAAGAAGGGTAAGAAGAAGGCCTCATCCGCGGTGGATATGGAGGCCTTCAGGTCCGAAATGTTGCAAGAGATGCAGAGGACAATAAAGGATCTGGTCCCAGAGTTGCTTCGTGGCATGCTCCCTGGGCCAGCTCCTTTGTTGTCCTCGGCATCTGCTTACGAGCAGGTGATCCCCGCCTCTGAATCCGGTCTCTTTAGGTCCGGTCCGGTTGTGGATTCAGAGGTGGCCCCTTTGTTGGGGGCAGTCCAAGGCCCTGGCAGCAGGCATGGCGCCGCGCCGAGGGGCCGTGGACAACGGTTGTTGCTGGGACCCGCGGTCTGCTCATCAGACCCCGGGTATCCGCGCGCCGAAGGTGCCAAACCCTCCTATGGCACCTTTCCTGGCCAGTCCGGGTTAGCTTTCTTTGCTGACCCGGAGTCTAATCTTTCTGGCCAGGAAGAAGAGGATCTCCTGCTGGGGTCGCCGTCTGAGGACGTGGCCATGGAATACGACGTCTGTGCACCCCTCGCGGGGAATGCAGGCGACGTGTTCCATGGTTCTACTCACGCAGGAGTAGATTTCACGGTCCAGAGGGTGTCCCCGGGCGGTGCTGTTGACCACGGATACCGCATACCTCGGCTTGCCGATGGTATGGCTGGTGCTGGTCAGACCCGTGGTAGAGCGGTGTTTACCCCGCGCTCTGCCACGGCGCCTGCTCCTGGTCAAGCCGCGGATTTTAGCATGCCTGCTCTCTCGGGCCCGCATGCTTTTCCAGGCTTGCCAGGGGTATCAGCTTACCCGCCGTCGACATCAACTGCGAGTGCTCTGGAGGAAGACGAAGGCCCTCGTCTAGTAGAGCGCTCGCAGTTAGCCACGGAGGAGGATTGGTCGGACGCTTGCCAGTGGCTGGTGAGTGTTCGGCCAGATCTACCCGTGGAGCTGCCGGCTAGCCAGCGTGACCATAGGCCGTGGTTAGCTGGTAGGCCGGCGGCTACCGCTATGCCATCTCTGCCGCTTGCTGAGCATGTCGTGGACATGTTCGAAGCGGCAGAGGCGTCCATTAAGGTGAATGGACGTCTCGCGAAGGCCCCTCGCGAGGTGGCGAAGCGGTGCCGCATCGTGCCCCTGGATTACCAGCGGTACGGTGTGGTGCCAAAGCCGAGCGTTGATGATCGCGCGGCTTTGGGCGAAGATGCGCGGCCAGGCTCCCGTTCTGACACGGGAGTCTTGTGCTCGAACGCGTTGCGTTCGGCAAATGCCGCGCTGCGGGATGCGGAGGAGAGTGGGAGAGCGTCGATTGCCGCTCTATCCCACGTTTCCCAGCTGCTACAAGGGGTGGTAGCGGCTTCCGCATCACGCCAACCTAGCCCGGTGACAGTCCAGAGAGCCATTCAGGATGGTATCAACCTGGCTTTGGACTGTTTGACGCGGGCGGTAACCAGAAGTGTCCGGGCGCGGCGCACGTTTGCACTTGACAATCTGTGCCCGTCCCAGGACCTGTATAATAGGCTGCTGCGGACGCCTATGACAGGTCCTGGTCTCTTTGGAGGTGAGGGATGCAGGCACCTCCAGGAGACGGTCACTCTGGTTAATAACCAGAGGGCGCTGCGGGAACAGTTTGAGGTGCTCCGGCGGGAGCGTGTTCGCGCGGCACCCCCTGCGTATCGTCCTCTGCAGGCTCGAGGTGGTGCTGGCCAGGTCAGGGGCCAGCCACCGTCGCAACGTAGGCCTAGGCCACGGGCGATTCGGCCAGCAGTGAGGGGGGCGCAGGCTCCCCAGCCGCACCCAGCCAGACAGCAGCCCGCGCACCGTGGTGCGCGCGGCGCTGGGCGGGGCGCGCGGGGATCTGGTCGCGGTAATCGGGCCTGATGGCCTGGTTACCGCGGTGGGAACCACTCCGGTGTTACAGGCCGAGAGAACAGTGCCACTCTGGCCCTCCTTATGTCCACCTCTATCCCTAGGTGGACCGGTGGGCGGCCGTTTGGCCGCCCGCTTGCCAGAGTGGAAGCGGTTGACTCAGGACCGTTTAGTCTTGCGATGGCTTTCGGTCGGGTATCGTCCCGACTGGGTGACAGGCCCGCCATCGCGACTGTCTCTCGCGCCGATCTGGACTCCCATTCCACGGGATCCGGATCAGAGGTTGTGTATAGAGGAGGAAATAAATTCCCTCATACTAAAAGAAGCCATTCAGCCGGCACAGAGGTGCCCGGGCTTCTATTCAACCCTGTTCTTAGTAACAAAAAACACCGGAGGGTGGAGGCCGATTCTCAACCTCAAGCCGTTGAACAAGTTCATCGAGACACCCAGTTTCAAGATGGAGACTGTGCGCTCGGTGTTGGCGGGGTTAGAGCGAGGGATGTGGACAGCATCGATAGATTTGAAGGATGCTTATTTCCACATTCCCATAGAGAGGAGTTTCCGTCGATTCCTGAGATTTGCATTTCAGGGCCGGCGGTGGGAATTCAGGGTGTTACCCTTCGGAATTTCCACGGCTCCTCGGGTCTTCACCCGTGTGGTTCTCGCGATCACTGCATACCTCCGCAGGAGAAGCATAGCAGTCCACACGTACATAGACGACTGGCTATTGAAAGCACACACCCGGGAAGCGTTGTCCGCCAATCTGGTGATTGTTTTGAAAACTCTCTCGGACTTGGGCTGGATAATCAATTTCCCGAAATCAGAGCTAACTCCATCCCAGAAGTTTGTTTACCTGGGCATGTTCTTCGATCTGGAGACGGGGTATGTGTACCCCACTCAGGAGAGGGTTCAAGTACTCATCTCGGTAATTCAGTCGGTGTGCGACAGTCGTCATGTCCTGGCATGGGTTTACTTGAGAATGCTGGGCTTGATGGTTTCTTTGGAACCAGTCATTCCACAGGCCGCCTTGCGCAGGCGTCCGATCCAGTTGTTTCTCATGACACAGTGGACCCAGAGTTCAGGTTCGCTGGACTCGAACGTGCCGGTGTTGGCGCCTCTGATTCACCACCTGCAATGGTGGTTGAATACAGAGAATCTCTTGCTGGGGGTTTTGCTAACCCCTCCCCACCCTCAGGTGACTGTGTATACAGATGCATCGATGGAGGGGTGGGGAGCTTGTCTGGAAGAGTCCACAGTATCAGGGCTTTGGGATCTGGATCAGTCCAAGGAACATATCAATCTACTAGAGCTAAGAGCAGTAGTCCTGGGCCTGGAACATTTCTTACAGAAAGTTCAGGGCAAGATTGTTCTAATTCGTTCAGACAACTCAACAGTAGTGACTTACATAAACCGCCAGGGCGGAACGAAGTCGCCCAGTCTCTGTATGATGACATGGGGACTGCTTTGTTGGTGCCTGGATCATGGGATCACCTTGAAAGCAGTTCATATTCCGGGGAGGTTAAATCTGCTAGCAGACTCATTGAGCCGAAGGATGAGTGTTTTACCCACGGAATGGCAACTAAATCAATGTGTGGCGGATCGTCTGTTCGACCATTGGGGGAAACCCAACATAGATTTGTTCGCGATGAAGAAGAATGCGAAGATGACGACGTACGTCTCTCCGATTCCAGACCCAAGCGCTTTCGCAACAGATGCGTTAGCTATCAGCTGGGAGGGAATGTATGCATACGCATTCCCCCCAGCAATCCTGATTCCAAAGGTGCTTCAGAAAATCAGGCAGCAGGAGTGCCAAGTGCTTCTGATCGCCCCGGATTGGCCAAGCCGATCGTGGTATACGGATCTGCTGGACCTTCTGGTCTGCAATCCGGTTCCGCTGCCTCTGATGGACAACCTTATCTTCCAGGGCAAGGCCCTTCACGACAATCCGTCAATGTTCCGATTGACTGCGTGGATGTTGTCAAGGAATCTAGAATTAAGGAGGGCTTTTCTGAGCAAGCGGCCATGTTTATGGCCAAAGCCAGGAGGGGGTCAACCTCCAGAGCATATAATTATAAAATCAACAGATTTGCAGAATGGTGCTCAAAAAGATGTATTGATCCAATGGAATCATCTATTCAGGTAGTGGCTGATTTCCTCTGTCACCTATATGATGCCTATAGCCTCAAGCCTAACTCTATTGCTGGTTATAAGTCAGCTTTAATGACTGTTATTCCTTGCTTGGCTAATAGGGGGAGTGATGAAGTAAGTACATTAAATGTATTAATTAAAGGCATGGGCAATCTAAGACCAAGGAATCCTCCACTGATTCCGTCTTGGAGTTTATCACTGGTGCTCCAGGTACTAGGTGATAAGCCTTTTGAACCACTTAGTTCCATTTCTATGAAAATGTTAACTCTTAAAACTGTATTTTTAATTGCTGCGGCCTCGGCTAGGCGTAGGAGTGAAATTCACGCTTTATCAGCCGAGGTTGACCGTTTTGTGGTTACAGGGGAAGGCCTTAAGCTTCTACCTAGGATTAATTTCTTGTCTAAAAATCAGTCATTGAAATATCCAGGTCAACCTATTTTTTTGCCATCTTTAACTAGATATGATCCTAATTCTAAAGTATGGTGCCCCGTACGGGCGCTGCTCCGGTACAAACAGCGTACTTCGGAGTGGCGTACCGACCAGTCAGCGTTATGGTTGTCATATATTGAACCCCATGGTAGGGCGTCTAAGGACACCATTTCTAGGTGGATTGTGGAATGTATTCAATTTTGTCACAAATCCGCCACCGGGCGACAGGTTGACGTGGCCAAGGCTCACAGTGTCCGCGGTGTCGTGACATCCACTGCCCTTTTTAATGGGGTCCCTGTGGATGATATTATGTCAGTGGCTCAGTGGCACTGTGAGTCTAGTTTTACAGACCATTACCTCCGTGACACCTCTAACCCTCTCGCCTTGTCGATTTTGAAACAATAACCGCTTTATGTTTGTGAAGAGTGCCTCCGCATTGCTTATATACTTCGCCATTCAGCGACGGTGACAACCACTTGTCGGGACTGTATCATCCTTCTCTGCTGGAGTCATGATGACAGCTTCCTAGGACAACAAGGTCAGTCTTGTTCATGTGTTGTTCATTGTTTGTATTGTCACGTTACCCAGTGTTATTAATATGGTGATGGTTTATGTGGGTTGTGGTTCTTTATAGAGAGTATACGAAAATGGAGCCTTTTCGTCTCTGTCCTATAGTACTTAGCACTAGTACGAAGAGAGCGTGTAGGACATTGAGGTCATTTAATCTTCCTCCCAAGGGAGGGGGGGGGAGCGCATATGACAAATCGGTCATCTCTCAGGCATCGGTTGTGTTATCCGATGGTTTATCAAATCCTGACTGTGTTTTCACACAGTTTCAGACGTCATAAGTGCCTTAAAACGCTTGAAAGCGTATAGGGAAGAGCTGGTCTTTTGACCTCGCCTCCCTCCCGCCAGATTCACTTTCGAATTCTGGCAATATCAAAAGTATTAGGGAGGTAAGTATACTCTTGATGTGAAATAAACGAAATCTAGGATTTCTTTTTTCACGAGAGAGTTGATACTTACCTCCCTAGATACTGACCCGGCCTCTCCGCCCCACAGAGGCTCGGTCTTCAGGCTCTTGGTAGTTGCATGTGTTAGCCAATAAATGAGCCAGAGGAAGTAGTAGTCGGCGCATGCGCGGTGGTGGGGCGAGCATCCGCCGGACTACCTCTGACTCCCTGCCCAGTAGGGGCACCTAACTGTTTTTAATCTGAGTGTTTTATTGAGTGAAAGCCGATATTTAGCAATATCAAAAGTATTAGGGAGGTAAGTATCAACTCTCTCGTGAAAAAAGAAATCCTAGATTTCGTTTATTTTGCCCCCCCCCACCCCCTCCTATTCTAAATTACCAGGGGGTGGGGGGAGGGGGAACCCCAGCCCCAATGACACTTTTGGTGCCCCCTTCCGCATACCCTAACACTACACTGAACTCATGGCCATGGTGAAACTGCCCCCTGCTGACCACCCATCACTAAGCCACTGTCTATAGTCATTAAAGAAATGTTTGTTTACTTTTTAGGAAGAATATTGATGAAAACCTTTGTTGACAGCAACATTGTTTTCAGAATGAACACCAGTTATCAGGTGACAGTACATAGTACTTATTTCAATGCTCTAACTGATAATACTAGTGGGAACTATTTATTTTAAGGTCATAAGGTCATGTTTTTGTAAAACTGAGTGGTAAATGACCATATGTCTGAAAACCCCCACCATCAGCCCCAACTGGCAGGTCACCTAAGATAGGTCTCTCTTATAAACCCATCGTCAGCACCAACTGGCATGTCACCTCAGATAGATCTATCTTATAAACCCATCATCAGCACCAATTGGCAGGTCACCTCAGATAGATCTCTTATAAACCTATCATCAGCACCAACTGGCATGTCACCTCAGATAGATCTGTCTTATAAAACCACCATCAGCACCAACTGGCAGGTCACCTAAGATAGATGTGTCTTATAAACTCATCGGCAGCACCAACTGGCATGTGAACTCAGATAAATCTGTCTTATAAACCCATCATCAGCACCAACTGGTATGTGAACTCAGATAGATCTGTCTTATAAACCCATCATCAGCACCAACTGGCAGGTCACCTCGGATAGGTCTGTCTTATAAACCCATCATCAGCACCAACTGGCAGGTCACCTCAGATAGGTCTCTCTTATAAACCCATCATCAGCACCAACTGGCATGTCACCTCAGATAGATCTGTCATATAAACCCATCATCAGCACCAACTGGCAGGTCAGGTCACCTAAGATAGAGCTGTCTTATAAACCCATCATCAGCACCAACTGGAAGATCACCTCAGATAGGTCTGTCTTCTACACCTATTATCAGCACCAACTGGCATGTGAACTCAGATAGATCTGTCTTTTACACCTCGGATAGATCTGTCTTATAAACCCAACATCAGCACCAACTGGCAGGTCACCTCAGATAGATCTGTCTTATAAACCCATCATCAGCACCAACTGGCATGTCACCTCAGATAGATCTGTCTTATAAACCCATCATCAGCACCAACTGGCAGGTCACTTAAGATAGATCTGTCTTATAAACCCATCATCAGCACCAACTGGCATGTCACCTCAGATAGATCTGTCTTATAAACCCATCATCAGCACCAACTGGCATGTCACCTCAGATAGATCTGTCTTATAAACCCATCATCAGCACCAACTGGCAGGTCACCTCGGATAGATCTGTCTTATAAACCCATCATCAGCACCAACTGGCAGGTC
>JAVVLW010000403.1:0-25000 GCA_034401795.1 Chaetoderma sp. LZ-2023a
GACGAATGACTAGCATCGGTGTTGCAAGAATTGCTTTATACCAACAACTGCTTACCGGCGAAGACAATAGACTGAAATAATGGCACCAGCAAATATCTGCCTAAAATGGCGGCTACTGGTGTAATGGCCCTTTTCAGTTTTAGCTATGCCCCGCAATCCCTAGCTAAGCTCCGCCCACACCTCGCTCGTGTTGGGATCTCTCGATCGACCCCTGAACTTCTTGACTATCTAATTTCCAGAAAACTATACAGGGAAACATGTTGAATATTTTGAAACTTAGTTGACTGGGTTAAAAGGACATATTTTAATATTCTTGAGCAAATTTAGACGCTAAATGGTTAACCCTTTTAACTCTGAATTCCCAGAAAAGCCAATTTTAATGTCGCTATACAGCAAGATGTTGACTATTTTGAAGCTAATTTGACTTAGAACTTGTTGCTGCCGTAGACAGCAACAGCTTCCAATAAAATTAGTTTCAAAATATTCAACATAATATTGACTAAATCGTAAAGATTATAGATATTTTGACCTTTTGTGTTCAAAGGGCTAATATATATGTATGGTGTTCTAAAATTGCCATCGTGCGTCGCGCGTCAGGGGCGATAAAAAACACGCGACGTTATTTAAATAGGGCAAAGTCGCCCCCGACGTCGCCCTCGACGTCGCCCTCGACGTCGCCCCTGACGTAGCCCCTGACGTCGCCCTCGACGTCGCCCTCGATCTGGTACTCGGTCCGTAATGGTATGAATTCGATATCGAGTCTGTTTTGGAGTGACGTAGATTATCGCCAGTTACCGATTCATATTTTAAAGGTAAGCCTAATTATTATATCGTATTTATAATCTGTATCCTATCTTTAACACTTTTGTTGCCATCTATATTGTGTTGGACAACACCGCACGCACGCACGCACGCACGCACGCACGCACGCACGCACGCACGCACGCACGCACGCACGCACGCACGCACGCACGCACGCACGCACGCACGCACGCACGCACGCACGCACGCACGCACATGCCAGTCAGCAATTTGCATGAAGATATTTCCTATGGTTATTTTATGGATATCTACAAAAACATCGACCCCACGACCCACAACCCACGACCCTCGACCTAGGCTACAACAATGAACCAGGCTTATGAGAGATACACCCGCCCTTTTTCGCTCCAATTTTGAATGTGAGTATTCCGAAACAAATACATATTGGAAGGGTCAAAATGTAATCTAAGGCCATGTTCTCACTAGAGACTTAACAGGTGCAACACAATACGGAGGTATGGCGTTATTCTCGATTAACTCTCCAGTCAGAACACGGCCTAATATTGATAGAATATCCGATCCAGCTGGAAGATAACACGGACAAATTTGTCATATACACGCTCAGTTGATATTTTGTGCTGAAAGTTGTTTTTACCATCACCCCCCCCCCCCCCTCACACCCCCCCCCCCCCCGCCTCCCCGCATTGACAAACGTCTTCGCCCACCCTCCCCCGACATTCCTTTCAAGATTGGAGAAAATCCCTCCGGTAGAACCAGCGGTATTAAAATGTCTTAACAACAACAACAACAACAACAACAACATCAACATCAACACCATCAATAAAAACAACAACAACAACAACAACGACAACAACAACAACAACAACAACAACCAGCACTCCATGCTCGCATTAACCCTATTAGAATTATTTTAAGCATTCCGTGAACTGGTGCGCCAGACGTTCTTGAATAATATGTTGTTTAGGCGTTGACATTACATTTACCGGGGGAGGGGGTGGGGGGGGGGGGGAATTAGCAACTATTTGCACAGGCACTAGCATTACAGCTATGAGAAAAATAAATTTGGATAATAATGATGAACACTTTTAGTGTAGCAGAATAGACCTAATTACAGTCACTTAGTTAGTGAGCTACCCCCAAACGGAATTAAGTTCAATGCTACCATATATCAAAATGATGGCAAGACATTTGGCAATAAGGGAATACCGGATGATGTTTGAAAATTATCACAAATCAAGTTATGACCTATTTTCTGAAGACTGTTGGGGGCACATTAAGCATCGCGAAACACGAACCTACAAAGATGTCTTTCTCACATTAATTACACATTCACGCATATTTTATCGCTTTTCTGGTTTCAAATATCATGATAAAAAAAATAGTAATTAAATATAATGTTACTGTGTTGAGATGAAGCAACTGAATGAGGTGGGACTGGGTAGGGGTGGGTGGGACAATTTGCAGTGTTAATAGACCTTTCCCCACACTAGCGTATTTTGGGGAAATACCTCCCCAAAATGCATTGCGCATGCCACTTCTGGCTGGTAACGGAGATTGCTGGGGATCATGTTAATGAACGTGCGCTTTTTAGCTGTGAGTCACAACTAATATACGTCTTAGGTTCATAATTAACACAACTTTGAATTGAGCTGCAATTAATGGCTATTCACATATTTTAATATTCTTGAGAAATCTTGACCATTAAATGGTTATTGACACGAGTTGCATTTTAAGCGCTTTTAGGCGCTGTTGATACAAGGGGGTTGAGTAGGTTATTAGATAAATCGCTTAAAAGTTAATTGGATTAATCAGAAATCCCATGATAAATCTGCTTAAATCCGCGAGTAATAGCGCTAAATGCAATGAAGATCGGATCACTGAAGCCATTTCAATAGATCCGTTCGTCGGTCGGTCGGTCGGTCGGTCGGTCGGTCGGTCGGTCGGTCGGTCGGTCGGTCGGTCGGTCGGTCGGTCGGTCGGTCGGTCGGTCGGTCGGTCGGTCGGTCGGTCGGTCGGTCGGTCGGTCAGTCGGTCAGTCAGTCAGTCAATCAGTCAAATAAACAAGGGAGCAAGCACACAAGCTAGCAAGTCATCAATTAATCAATCACGTAACCAATTAATCAATCCACCACTGACTCTGTCAATCAATCATCTATCAAATAATCATCTGATCAAACAATAAATGGAGCAATCACACAATAAATCAATACGTCAATCGATCGACAGACCGACGTACGAACATGCCAACCGACCGACGGACCGTCGATCGATAAATTGAGGCACAGATCAGTTAATCAATTAAGTACGTAATCTGTGAGTCACTCGATTAATTACTCATCCACCATAATACCCACCATGTATCGCCATTACGGCCCTTCCAACAAAATCATTTAGCATCCAGTATGCGCACCAACCTCAGTTCACCACCATATACCATGCAATGTGTAATGTTGTAGGCATGATGTCTTGTACAGTAATGTCCAGCACTACGGTATCATACATTATATGCTGATCTTTTCAGAAATTAATGGATGAAATATTATCCGATCTCGGCCTAGAGGAGCTGATTCCTCGATTTCGTGAAAATCAGGTATGTTGCTAATTTATTAATCTTACTCCATTCAGGTAAACATTTTTTAGACTTTACTTTGTTGGTCTGCCACGACTTGTCAAGATTGTCGATGGAGCTGCCCAGTAGTCACAGCTAGATAACATTAAGACAGATTTAGCATCATGTAGGTCGATCTTAACTTTCATGGGACTTTTAGAATCTCTAATCCACAGCTTCAAGAAGGGCGTATTGATTATGACGTTAGTCTACCTATGACGTAATTAATTATGATGTCATATGATTGATCGATAAATTGGATAGCGCCATTATCAGAATACTCAATACCTAGTGGCATGTATCACTTTGAGATTGATGGGTTTGGTCTTGTCTAATGTTCACTGGCAGATGATAAAGCTGAAGCAAGGTATCAGGCGAAGACCACTGGTGATAAATCATCTCCCTGTGATTGTCTTATTGATGTGGGATATTTTGGGGAATATGTTTATTTGATGCAAACAGTAAATTGTGTTTTACCAGCAGGCAATGTAACATCAGAGTTAAGTACAACAAGAAGAACAATCAGATATTCATAAAGTATGCACACACCACCAATCCGCAGTCATGCAATTTCTTTAATTGGCTCAAACATGACCCTTGACCCTTTGACCTTAATATCAATATGGTCCTTAAACCTTGGCATTCTGACCCCGAAATCAATAAGCTGCTTTGGACTGTGGGTTGAAAACCTCCCCTAGACTATGCCCATAATTCCTCCAGTATAACTTGAGTTGTGGTCTGGAAACTCAACATAATTTCCGTAATTCTGTCATCATGCTATTGACCTTTGACCTTTTGACTGCAAAATCGATAGTTTCTTCGCAAAGCTAAGGAGATTTTTCGGAGCCCTAAAGATAACCTGAAACGCAATTTAATTTCATTAATCTCGGCACCATGACCGTCACCTTTGATTGTCTGAACCCAAAATCGGGAGGCTTCTTCGGAATACCAATGTCGACCTCGCACCCAAAATTGGGAAGGATCACATCAATAAAACTTGAGTTAACATCCGGAAACGCAATATAATTTCATTAATTGGGTCGCCGTGACCTTGCCCTTTGAAGTGTTTACCCAAAAATGGATACGCTTCGTCGAACTGCAAAAACGTACCTCCAAGGCAAGTTTGGTGAAGGCAGCTCCAATAGAGCTAGAGTTATTCAACCGGACAGACGGATGGACGAACTGATGAACGGATAAAGCAAATGCTATATACCCCATATATCTATATGGAGGGCATAATGAACCAATTGAAAGTGGACCCGAACCCCGAAACGATACACTAACAGATCATCGCAGCGGCACAACCTGATGTGTTATCAGCAGGAACAATCAGGTTATATATTCCCGAGGGTCTGTATCAACAACACATCGGAATTGATGTTTGGCGCATGTGTCAATTCTAATTAATTGTCCTCAAATCAACTTCAGTAATAACACATTTTAATTTTATTTTGCACTTTCAGATTAATCCGGAAGAGGTCATCAATCTAACTGAACAGGAATTTGTTCATTTGGGAGTAGTTAGAATAGGGGATCATGCCCGGCTACGTGTTAAATGTAAGGAAGTCGTGTCAGGTATTTTCATTGTGGCTTTAATATTGTTGTAGGAAACTGAATTACGTGCTAATTATTTACATACATTTATACTTTTTGCTGTCACATTTCACTTCCTCGTGTCACAGTCAGATACTACGCAGGTTTATTACCTCCTAGGTTGACTGATTTTATATGAGGCGAACTTGCTTTGCACCATATGTGATGAGATCGGAGTGGGTAGTGTCATCCCGCGGAGGTTCCACGGGCGAAAGCCGAGCTCCTCACCTATTCCCGTAGCTATGTTTAGGAGGGGGTCCCTACCGCACGTATTGCTTTAAAAAAGATTAAACTGGAGCGTACAAGAGTACGCCCGTGACCAGTGTGTTCACAGCATGCTTATCAATGGCTGACTTGATGATCTCTGAAAATAGTTGTTATGACCAAAGGGTGTCAGACTAGTTCGTGTACAGGAGGGTCCTGAATAGACAGTCTTACGTGGACATACCTTGGACTTGATTCCCGATTGACGGACTAGGCTAACTTATTAAGATATCACAAGTATTTGTTTGTATAAGGCCATTGTAACTTCGTGTAATCGGCACACAACATCTTGCCAAGTAACACATCATAAATTTAGTCTACACGTTATTAGACACATCTCTGTCTTCCGAGATTCAATCAATCAATCAATCAATCAATCAATCAATTAATCAATCAATCAATCAATCAATCAATCAATCAAGCAATCAAGCAATCAATAAATCAAGCAATCATCCACTATCAGTATTATATCACCACATTCTACATGTATATGCCCTGCCATCTGCTATTCCTCATATACTACATTCTACTCTCACTTTACTATCATATTGCCACTTGCGTGCGTGTGGTACGGACAATCCCAGTGCACCATTTCTTGTGACATCATGGAGCAACCTAAACTTTGCTACAAACTGTTGATTGTGTGCCTAACCATGTGCATACCTCACTCTACTTTGCAGTCGGTGATGACAAGATCATTCCAACCTGAAATTACCTGTGTGCGTGGTTGGGAGAGGTTGTATCTAAGATGTTGTTTATATGTGCTACGGTTTCCATAGAAATAGTGAGTAGTCCAATGTATGCATTCAACAGACTATGCCATGCACTTAAGATTGTAGCGGAAAGTGGAGGCAATTTAATTTCTTAATTACTGTACATTTTCCGTTCTAGGTAACATTGCATCTTCTCCGGTGGTGCACAGATTGTTGGAATTGAATCAACAGAGAAGGGGGCGTAAAGTTGGCCACCCCGTAGATAAAACAACGTATCGGTTCTATGTCGGTTGGAAACATTTTACTCCAAGAGGGTTTCAAATGGTGACAGCAAATAAAGGTGGAGGCACCCATCATATTGATATAGAGAAATCAGCAAATATGGAGGAAATTATCAAAATTATTCTTGAAATTTATTTCCCAAATGGAAAAAACGTTAACCAAAACCTAGAATTATGTGATGTCAATACCACCCTAAGATCATTTTCTGGAGCTCTACTTGAGGATGTTGTTGGGAAGGACATACAGATTACGGCCTATACGTACTACAAAGCCGTTATTACTCATCCTGTGAGGATCTATCTTCATACAATACCAAAAGATGAGGTAATTCAGTAAAATAAGCATAAATATTTATACCATAGTTCAGATTGTTATGTTAACGTGTGTTGGTCTGTTTTAGCTTCTTTCATATGGCTTACCTAACACCACTTTCCTAATAAATACTGTAAAGAGGAGCTGCACGATTAACATAGTCATACTAGGTGGAGAAACTAGGCGTAATTGGCTCTATTATTATTCTATGACTGCTAACCTACTAGTATAACATGGAAAATCAATTCCATGTGTAAACGGATGGAGGGAGGGAATAAGAGAGGGAATGGAGGCGTCGCTAGGGATGGGGTGAATGGGGGGGGGAAGCTAGAGCTAAGTGAGAACTGAAGAGAGAGAGAGAGAGAGGGAGAGAGAGAGGTGGGGGGGGGGGGGGTGAGAGGGGGAGGGAGGGGGGAGGGCGGGAGGGAGGGAGGGAGACAAAGAAAGATATTACTGTGAATACTTAACAGATTGTGATATCAGGTATAAGTTTCCAAACCTATTTCTCCTCCTTAAGAAGGGTCGGTGAGGATGATTATCGAATATCAGCACTGACCTATTTCTTGCCAGTTTACCATTTATTCTCTCAATCATTTATATCAACCTAACTGGCTATTTTAAAACAGAATCTTAAATTTTATATATTCCAGAAATCTAATGATTCAGATCCTACCACAGATGCCGGAGAGAGGTTATTGTCACAAGTGGTAAGTGGAAACGTATTGCTTATTTCATCGCTAATTAATAAGTGATTTATATATACACTTCCCCATGGCTGTTGGTCCAGATAATTATTCACTGTGCCTATCCCACACCAGATATGGCACTCACACATTAATTAAAAGAGCAAACAATTCAGGTTGTAAATGTAGACGGAGACTTGCTCCACACAGGTGGAAAGTGGGATGCCTACAATCAGATTCAACATGAGACAATGGTTTTGTATGTTTAGTCACATCACGAAGAGATGATATGTACACCAATATAGATATCGATGCTGGAGTCAGTGCTGTTAACAATGCATTTAGCAAATTTCCAGATCCAGATCGACCAGATACGGAATTATAAATTTATTGGAGATACATTTTAAAGGAAATGAGTTCCAATTTAATGGTGGAAATTATCTTTATATCTGTCGATATACAATGGGTAAACGACTAGCCAAAATTTTGCCACGATGTGTGTTGCAAAATGTAGGAGTAGGCACCGAACAAATCATCCGGAAAATCTTTTTTTACATCGGATACCTAGAGGACGTAGTAATTAGGTGGGCAAATGGATCCTGAATTTGATTTTATATAGACCATAACTGATGACATAGATGACAAGATGACTAGGTGGACAAGGTGATCCTGAATTTGATTTGATAGAGACTATAAGGGATTCTTTTTTACATCAGCATGTAACTGAACAAACTAGAGGCAGAGGTACAACATGTTCAGTCTTCATATTTACAAATGAAGAATGTATGATAGGGGAACCTGATATAGATGCACCTCTAGGTAAAAGTGGCCACTCACTCATAAAAGTCAGTTCTATGCAAATGTGTTAAACTAAGTGGAGCCCAAGGCAAGATATATTTATAATAAGGCAAATTATGACCAAATGAAAGGTATGTTAGACTTGATTGGGACAACATCTTGAAGGATATGGACACAGAGAACCAATGGGATATTTTTTACAAACAAGTTAAGAGCAGCAGTACACGCATGTGTACCTATGGTCCTTATTAAGCAGGGGTTAAAAAGAATAACAATCTGCCTTATGATACAGTGGAAGGTGAAAAGAATGATTCCCACGAGTTCCAGTTTATAAAGTGACCCAATTTGTGATAATGTGTCATGCTACGTGGAGCAGTACACGAAAGAGTCAAGGAAAGTAAGGTATAATCAAAGAATGAACAACGCTCTGTCTGAACATAAATTTGACCCGTAGGTAGAATAAGGTCTCGTTGAATATAAATTTATGAAAGTAAGAAATGCAATTTTGTGGAACATTCTTAATATGATCGGTTATGGCGATAGATCAACTACTCAGAAAATATAGCGTCGAATAGTATCAAATGACCATACTTGAGTGAGTCTAAACATGATAGAAATATCATTGCTTGGGTACCAGAGCAAGGTACTCCTACGTGATAAATGTTATCACGCATCATAGAAAGATATTAGAATGAAACGTTATGAGACCTACAAAACTATAACAAAATAAAAACTAACGTTTTGTGAAATATTAATATAATAAGTACATTTATATAGCGCAAAACTCCATGCAATAGCATGCTCTAAGCCTTTGAAGATCTACGGAATAGAAATGTTTTGAGACTTGATTTGAACGACTGTAGAGTATGACATGTTTGACATCTAAAGGGAGATTGTTCCATTCAGAAGCAGCGGTGAAGCAGAAAGTCTTCTGTCCATATGTTACCAGTTTTGCTTTCGGAACTTTAAGATTTCTGTTGTTTTGTGATCGGAGAACACGACCTGGAGCGTAGGGCTGTATAAGATCTGACAGGTAAGTCAACGCCGTGTTGTTTACACATTGGTAGGTCAAGCAAAGAATCTTGTAACGGATTCTCTGCTCTATTGGCAGCCACTGCAAGTCACGAAGCACTGGAGAGATGTTTTCATCTTTACCAGAGAGTGAGATAATTCTACTCGCGGTATTCTGTACAGATTGGCGCTTATGAATGAGCTCCTTTGGAGCGCCAGCGAGCACACTATTACAGTAGTCCAGTCTTGATCGGACCAACGAACAAACGAGTGTAGTATTTGCTTTTTCGTCAAGTATTTTCTGATATTCCTCAACTGAAATAAACAAGTACTGCAAAGCTGTCTAAATTGCTTCTCAAGGCGTAGCTCACTATCCGACAGTTTAATGGGGCTAGAACCTATTGTGATATTATTGAGGTCGGTTTAAGCCAGCCTAGACGATGGGCCCACTAACAATAGTTCAGTCTTATCATAGTTTAATTTAAGTATGTTTGATGACATCCATGCTTTGATGTCTTGACAGCAGGTTGTTATATGATTGATTGCTTCATCGGCTGCGGGCATTGATGGCTGAAAGCTATGTATGAGTTGAGTATCGTCCGTGTGGAGATGGTGATCAAGGCTATGGTTCTTGATAACAGATCCCAACGATTTCGTGTGAAGTGTAAAAAGTACTAGGCCGAGTATGGATCCCTGTGGCAGGCCACATACAAGCTCTACTGGGTGAGAACGCACGCCGTTTACGTAAACCGATTGAAATCTATCAGACAGATATGATTTAAACCAGTCCCATGCCAGACCTGTAACTCCGAACTCGTTTGTCAAGCGTGTCAGGAGATTCTGGTGGTCGAGTGTGTCGAAAGCGGTGCTAAGATCAAGCAAGAGTAAGAGAGCTAGGTTTCCCTTGTACACAGCCCAGCGAATGTCATTAAGAACTCTGAGGAGTGCAGTCGCTATACTATGGCCCTGACGATAGGCTGACTGGAATGGTTGGAAAAGGTTGAGGATAGACACATGATCTGACAATCGCTTAAGCACTGCTTGTTCAACAACTTTGGATAAGAAGGGCAAATTAGACACTGGTCTATAGTTTTTAAGAGTATCTTGGTTAAGATCGGATTTCTTCAGCAGAGGATTTATGAGAGCACACTTGAATAACTTCGGCATGATACCTGCTTCCAAACACGAATTAACTATTTGTATTTGTATAAATATAAAGAATTGAACACAGGTTCCTAAAATTATTGTTTGGGAATAAATGTTCGGGCTAAAACGTTCCATACACGTGGTCCATTTAGATCTTTGGTCAAGCAGCAACACGGTGTTAACAGCACGACAGACTATTATATAGAACATGGACAAGGACTGATACAGCGTGTTAGTAATGTCTCTCAGGAGAAACGTGTTGTGATTCTACAGATGATTCGCGAAAACACCTGCACATAAGTCACAAACAGGTACAGTACATGGAGTTCAATGGAGGTGTCAGGTAGAGCGGGGAAAGCAGTGACCGTCTAAAATCTCTACTGAAGTTGCACGCTGTTAAGAGATAGCCTACCTACTCAGTATAGACAGTATGGGATGTTAGCTCCAGGGAACACCAGCATACTTTCCTCAGCTCCCGTGTCCACGATCGTAGACCGGCCTCTTCACACGCCGCCGACTTAAATTTTGTAACCCCTGTTTAGGGGTAAATAAACGAACTCAAATATAAGGTTGCCGTATCCCTCCCGTGGGGAATATTGGCGTACCTAAGTTAATGGTGGCACCTCGCCAAACCTGACCTCACAGCACCAAAAAGTGGTGATTTGAAACCTGCACGTATCTAGTGCCACCTTTCAGTGTTTAGAACTACTGTGTTTACTGGGAACATTGCTTTCGTTCTCGCTCCTAATCTAGCGACGCCGATCGTCTTGTGCTGTCACCACCCATAGACGTCGCCTCTTTATGTTGTGCTCCTCTGCACTGGGATGTTCCGCCATACTTCATAGTAGCTACGGCCTAGCAGTGACCCTCAGGGCAATTACGTAACCCTAAAGCAGTGTAAGCGTTAGCTCCAGGGAACGTGTGCATCTGTGTGCGTGCGTGCGTGCGTGCGTGTGGGTGGGTCTATGTGTGTGCGTGCGTACGTGCATGCGTGGCTGTGTGTGTGTGTGTGTGTGTGTTTGTTGTGTGTGTGTGTGTGTGTGTGTGTGTGTGTGTGTGTGTGTGTGTGTGTGTGTGTGTGTGTGTGTGTGTGTGTGTGTGTGTGTGTGTGTGTGTGTGTGTGTGTGTGTGTGTGTGTGTGTGTGTGTCCCCTGTTATGTAGTAATTTACAGATTGTTTAAATATACGTGGATCTAAATTTTCAACGTGTGTTGATGTTCTTATTCCCATACTGTTATGCATTCTGTTAATCTTATTATTAAATAGATTGAAATAAAGGAGTCTGGGTGCGTGCGTGCGTGCGTGTGTGTGTGCCTGCGTGCGCGAGGGTGCTGCACGAATTTCGAAACTGGCATATCTCTTGCCTGTTTACCATTCACTGGCGATTCTAAGCCAATATGTATAATTTTATTTATTTCAGATTGATACTACATCAGAGCCAGCCAGAAATACTGAAGAGTCATTATCACAGCACGTGGTAAGTGAACCCGTATTGTTTAATTCATCGCCACTTTTATCATAAAGATTATTACCCTGCTCATCTAGCATTTGAACGTAATAACTAGTGTAGCGCGGCTCCACCACAAGTTAATCATAGGGAGTAAACGACCAACCTCTAATTCCATTACGGAAGTGCGTGCGTGCGTGCGTGCGTGCGTGCGTGCGTGCGTGCGTGCGTGCGTGCGTGCGTGCGTGCGTGCGTGCGTGCGTGCGTGCGTGCGTGCGTGCGTGCGTGCGTGTATCTGTGATTGTGTGTGTGTGTGTGTGTGTGTGTGTGTGTGTGTGTGTGTGTGTGTGTGTGTGTGTGTGTGTGTGTGTGTGTGTGTGTGTGTGTGTGTGTGTGTGTGTGTGTGTGTGTGTGTGTGTGTGTGTGTGTGTGTGTGTGTGTGCACGCGCTCGCGGGCGGTATGAATGAATTTCGAAACCGGCATATCTCTTGCTGTTTACCATTTACATTCTAAGCCAAAATGTATAATTTTATTTGTTTCAGATTGATACTGCATCAGAGCCAGCCAGAAATACTGAAGAGTCATTATCACAGCATGTGGTAAGTGAACCCGTATTGTTTAATTCATCGCCACTTTTATCATAAAGATTATTACCCTGCTCATCCAGCATTTGAACGTAATAATTAGTGTAGTGCGGCTCCACCACAAGTTAATCATAGGGAGTAAACGACCAACCTCTAATTCCATGACGGAAGTGCGTGCATGTGTGCGTGCGTGCGTGCGTGCGTGCGTGTGCGTGTGTGTGTGTGTGTGTGTGTGTGTGTGTGTGCACGCGCTCGCGGGCGGTATGAATGAATTTCGAAACCGGCATATCTCTTGCTGTTTACCATTCACATTCTAAGCCAAAATGTATAATTTTATTTATTTCAGATTGATACTGCATCCGAGCCAGCCAGAAATACCGAGGAGTCATTATCATCGCATGTGGTAAGTGAACACATATTGTTTAATTCATCGACACTTTAATCATAAAGAATATTACCCTGCTCATCTAGCACTTTAACTTAATAACAAGGTTAATAAATACTGCTTCACTGCTGAAACTTTCCAAAAGCAAATGTGACGCAGTATTGTTGTGTCATAGTAGGTCTTTTTCAGAAAAGCCTCAAAATGTGACAGTCAAGTCCGCATATCTGTAGACTGACTTATAATATATGGGAGATGCAAATAATTAATCAGTGATTTGTATGTACGCTGGCCCCATGCCTGTTGGACCTGATAATTATCCACTGATATCTCCCTCTCGATCTAACCATATATTGCACATATACAGTAATTAAAATCTCGAACAATTTCAGATTGAACCCTTAAACAGAGATTTGCTGCAGTTCTAGGCAGACTCTGGTGGTATGTGGTAAGAGAGAGAGAGAGAGAGAGAGAGAGAGAGAGAGAGAGAAAGAGAGAGAGAGAAAGGGAGAGAGAGAGAGAGAGAGAGAGAGAGAGAGAGAGAGACTGCTACTGTTACAGTTTTAAAATTATGCTAACTAACATGAAAATTTCTGTTTTTGCTTTTTGAAACATATTAACTTATTTACGAGTTGTACACTAAGGGTATGAGACGAGTGGTACTGTAAGAGTATGAGACGAGATAAGTGTTACTTTAAGTCCATCTTCTGGCACAAATTGCAGGTGTCCATTATACCTACCATTACTTACCTATAAAGTCTCTGACATTTTCAATGTTAGTAGTCATCTTGTCGGTAGACGTCTCGCCGAGTCGTGTATGAGATGGATAATATTACACTGCGTGGTAGACGTACTCATGCGAGGTAGACCAGGCCTACTATTCTAAATATTTCAGCACAACTCAGTAACAGTTAGTTATTATTAGTGAAAATAGGCCTATGGAGCAACAATTAGCAATGCCGTAAGTAGATTGCATGAACATATTATATACGCACAAACTGTACTAGAATGCCCATTTTCAAATGTTCTAGGACGATTCGGGCGGGGTCGGTTATCTATATAGACATTTGTCTACTGTAAACATGTTTAATACATATACGGATCTAAAGTGTGGTGTTTTTTCCAGCAATTCTATCGTCTCAATTGCAAGGTAATTATACAGGTAAGATGTTGTATATTTTGAAACTGATTTGACTGGAACAATAATATTGACTTGTAAATGACTCACCATATCATAGCGCAAAATGTTTGACATCATTGATGTCATTTGGGTATGGATTTCTTTAAATCCATGTGCAGAACGTGTTCACTGGCCAGTAAAGCTCTAGGCGAACAACGACAGCACGTTGAATTGGGCATATAAGAGGCTAGACTCATAAGCACGCCCCTTACATATCAGCGATAAGGGACTGATATTCACAGACATAAGAATAAGCACCCTATGAAGGAGCACCGCCATGTGCGTATGTTAAATTTGATCAACTAACCATATTAACAATGCTAATAAGTAAGGTACCTTTATCACACTACTCAAGCCCAAGAAGCCACATGGGCCCCCAGCCAATCTGCGGCCCATTGTGCTCCTCAACAGCATACAGAAAATCCTATCCAATTTTACTCTATGCCGCGTCCGAGACACGATCGATGACTTTTCCGAAACATGTCAAAGTGGCTTCAAACGTGGACGCAGCTGCGCAGACATTGTATGGGCTCAACGCATGCTTGTGTCGGTAGTCATGTCCAAACACTGGAACTTCCACAAAATGGGAATTGACATGTCACGAGCCTTCGACACAACTGAACGCTCAAAGATCATAGATGTACTACGCCCGGCCAGTTGCAGTGAAAATGAGCTACGATTAGTGAGACTACTGCTTGCAGACACCAAGCTGAGAGTAGGAGTCAAGTCAGTGAAGTCTGTAGAGTTTGAGACATCAATCGGCTCCCCATGGGGTCTATCTCCGGTTCTTTTCACCTGCTATCTTGCTGCCGCATTGAAATCTGTGCAGGAAACTTCCACAAGACGAACCCCCTCCCCCCACCCAGTGTCGATACTGGGCATGCCGCTAGAGATGGAATATGCCGACGATGTGGACTTCATAGATGAGGAAAAGACACCCCTTGACGAACTTTTCCCAATAGCCACAAGCAAACTAAAAATTGAGAATCTCTTTATGAATGAATCCAAAACAGAGCTCACCCACATATACCTATCGACAAAGCATGACACTATAGAAAATGACGACCCACTTCGTGGCGGTGAACCATGGAGGAAAAGCAACATCCTGGGCTCAGTGGTTTGCAGTACTGCTGACATTTCTGCACGCTGCGTCATGGGGATCGTAGCTTTCCGGTCCTTCTGGATGCTATGGATTCGTGGATCAAAGATGCCCTTGATAAAGCGGCCACGTTTATACAATGCAACCTGCGTATCCTTGATGTTGTATAACTGTAACAGCTGGGCAGCTCCAAAGTCAGATCTAAACAAACTCGATGCTTGCCACCGCAAACACCTACGCACCATCACTAGACACCGATGGCCAGACAGCATAATTTCCAACGATGCACTATACAAGATGTGTAACACGTCGCCGCTGTCTGTAAAAGTATCCCAGCAAAGGTGGTCCATGATTGGTCATGTGCTAAGGATGCCAGAAGAGACACCAACACAGAGAGCCTTGGAATTTGCCGCCCTACTCGGAGCCAGCAAATACAGAGCCAGGAGAGGACGTCATTGTATAACTATGTTAAGCGTGCTACGAGGTGACCTCAAGAAAGCGGGACTCGGTACACTCAAGTCAAGAATGGACCTGAGGAAGGATTTCGGCTGAGAACAAGACACAGTGGGCAAAAGCGAAGAATGACTGATTGCAGCTGTAGGATGTTTCTACTACTACAGCCGCAAAATACAATCCTCTTTTACTCGTCCCAATCGAAACAAATGTTTGCTCTGTGGTTCAGTTGACCATTTTAAATGGCGCTGTCCAAAAAATCAAACAAGCCCTCAGTATCAGGAGATAATCGCCCATTAATGGATGCAACTGAGTCAAATACTTCTGAAGCAATCACTACGGAAGCTGTTGTTGTGGTTCATGCCACTAAAAATGACACAAACAAATCATCAAATCCTGTTAAAGTAACTATAGTTGATGATATTCAAGTATTAGAGGAGGGTATAATCTTAAGTCAAGAAAATAATCAAAATGCAGTGGAGCCAAACGTGGCTGTAAAAGACACGCAGGAAAATGACGATCTTACAGAAGAGCCAGTTTACAATTCCTTAGAAGATGAATTAAAATTAGGACAGAATAAGTTTAGGACTCGGAAGATTGAAAGTTCAGTCGATTTTCCGCTAAGCCCACTTGATTTAAGTCAGCTTGAAGATATGGTAAATGACGCTCCTGCCAAATGTAACATAAGTAGCGATAAGCTAAGCGTCATAAAGAAGACAATAGCTCAGAATCTGAGATTGAAGTAACTGATATGGATGATGATACAATGTCAGTTGCAGAATCAGATGTGTCCATTCAAACACAGTGTTCACAGAGGAAAGATGAACTGGTAATGTACCGATCAGAAGGGTGTGAAGTGTTACTGCCATATGTAACGGCGAGCGGCGTGAAATATCGTCTACTGCGCCATGATTATGATATTTCCAAGTATGAATATTTGTCTGTGGTAGAACTAGGAAACATTGAATTCGCAGGAAAATTAGGTAAATGGTCTAAGAAACGAGCTAAAAAACCCAACCAAAACTAGAGATATTTTAGCTAATATAACGCAAAGACTTCCAGATGCATGTCGCGAAAGTTGTGACCAATCACTAACAATTGATGATTCGACAAAATCCCTCAAAGGTATGGAGTTAGAAAACTCTCCTGGCTGCGACGGACTTCCAGTCGAATTTTAGCAATCATTCTGGCACATATTTGGTCCAGTATTAAAAGAAATAGCAGCTAGCATTTTTAAGCTAGGGCATCTCCCTCCATCGATGGCCCAAGCATATGTTCGGCTTATATACAAGAGGGGTGACAGAAATAAAATACAGAATTATAGACCAATCTCTCTACTCTGTGTAGACTATAAAATTATTACTCGGGCACTAACATTAAAACTTGGCGCAGTCCTAGGTGAAGTAATTGATGATGATCAAACGTGCTCTGTACCAGGAAGAACGATATTAAACAACACATTGCTTATACGAGACCTTATTCAATTAGTTGAACAGGATTGCATCGCAGCAGCAATAATAGCACTTGATAACGAGAAGGCGTTTGACAGACTTGAATGGGATTTTTGTTTAAGTCTTTAGACCATATTGGCTTTGGTTCCAGGTTTATTAAATGGGTCAATATTTTATATACTGATATGACAAGTTGCTATTTAGTAAATAATCATCTATCTGAACCTCTAGTTTTTGAACGAAGTGTCAGACAGGGTTGCTCATTGTCTCCGCTTCTATTCGTCATAGCTATGGAATCGTTGGGGGCCACATTGAGGCAATGCAATGATTTTCAAGGAATATGTATACGTGGCGTAGAAAGGCCACTAAAGGTGTCTCAATATGCAAATGATACGACTGTGTTTGCAGGTAAAAATTCAGATTTTAGAATTTTAAATTGAGTATTATCAGATTTTCAAAAGGCATAAGGGCTTATTTTTGGGCGCTTGGAAGGACAGAACTGACAATGTTATGGATATTAACTGGTCAGATGATGTCATAAAGATTTTGGGTATTTACTTTAGTAGAGAACAGGATGTAATAATAAACTGGGAAGAAAGGCTATCCAAGCTAAAGTGTGCATTAGTAAATTGGAAACGACGTCGCCTAACTGTATTGGGCAGGACATTTGTCCGTAATAATTTAATTTTATCTGGACTGTGGTATACCACTTCTGTAGTTCATATGCCCAAATCAGTAGAGTCAAAGATCAACGCGTTACTTTTGTCCTTCTTATGGGAGGACAAAGCCCATGTAGTATCGCAGTCAATCCTCACCAATGACAAGCATGATGGAGGCCTGAATTTGGTTAATGTTTTACCAAAGTGTGCTTCGCTAAAACCGAAATTCTTGAATAAGTTACTCACTTCAAACTCATCTTGGTCAAGTGTTGCAAGGACACTTCTACAAAGGTACGTGGATCCATTTCCAGTAGAATGTTTATTTTTGTGCAATAAACTGCCACCTAACCATCAGAAGATACCAAACGTATATAAAGAACAGCTCGAAGATTTAAAGATATTTGCACGTTCAATGCCACAAGCTAGTTTTTGGGAAAATGTTGATTCGTGATAATGATGCTGTATTATGTTTGCCCTCTATCGCCAAAAATGGCATTCCATATTTACGTGATTTAGTTAATTCAAAATCTCGCTAATGGATTGCGATGCAGGACGTAGCAAGAGCAACATCAATGAGGCATATTGATGCCCAACGCTTATTTCTTAGAATAACGAATGCAATACCTGGTGAATGGTTCAAATTGCCGAAAGCACGTGGCAACAGAGACATGTTGCAGCCAACATTAGTATTTCAGTCAGAGCATATAAAAACAACATGGCATCTAGAGCCTGGTATGGACTGCTAATGCAAGGTCGGAGACAGACTCCTATTGCAGTTAGGCATTGGAACACTTTAGGATGCACGCCAAAGAACTTGAAAGATGCTTGAAAAATAATACATCTCCCTTGTCTACCAGCAAACGCAAGGGACCTGGTATGGCGATTACTCCATCGAATGCTATTGGTCGGCCATCTGACTTATATGTGTAAAATAACAAGTACAGACCGGTGCTTATTATGTAATACTGAGGAGGAAACGATAGACCATCTATTTACTCAGTGTCGCATAACTACAGGCCTTTGGGTATATATCAATATGCTCCTTACTAAATTTGGAATCAAATATCTGAAATTAATGGCTGATACAATTATGTTCAAAGATTGCTCAACTATCGGACGAATCATTAATAGCAAGGAGAAAGAATTGTTAGTAACCCTGTTATCTGTAGGAGTGTGGGCCATCTGGAAGCATCGGTGTTCAGAGGCCAGAGATAAAACCGGCAACAACCATCAAAGAGCCATACAAGCTATATCTCGATCATTGTTGATAAACTGCATTCATTGTGAATTTTACAGGCTAGCGGAACATAGGAGAGAAAGTAGATTTAAAGACGTATGGTGCAAAACTGGCCTAGTATCAATTGAATACGGATATCTAAAAATATCAGAAGCGGAACGTGTATAAGCTAGCAAACACGATGCTTACTGTATATTGATAAATGCTATTTTAATTTAATTTAATTGCCTTTATTTTAAAATTGTAAGGCCTTAGGAGACTCTAATCTTGACGAATATCCTAATATTGGGAATCAGTATGTTTAAATATCAAATGAGCATTATGTCAATATTCTGGAGGTGATCCGATTTTCAAGTTAACAGAGTGTGATATCTTACAATTAGCTTCCTGTTGTAAATGTTTACTGTAGGTGTATTTGTTCCAGGGTAATTTGCAAAAACTTACAATGAAGTAAATTTAAAATGTGAACCAAAAGCGCCATCTATGTAGTCATAGTTTGTATACTTTTGCTTTGTGCATTATATTACATAAAGGCTACTACGTCCGCCGGGCATTTAAGAATCGGCTAACTGGCGTCAATGAGTGACTTTTTGTTACTTATTGACGAGTCACCTCGCCACTTGTTGGCGAGCGGCACTCGCCATTTGACCCTACTATTATACGGTGTGCTACGTTAAACTACATATGATCTACTTAGCCTGGCGGTCACGAATCGGCTCAATGGCGTCAATGACCAGCAGTAGCTTACTGCTAATTATTGATGAGTCGCTTTACCACTTGTTGGTTAGCTATGCTCGCCATTTGGGCCTACTACTACACGGTGTGTAAATAGTAATTGCTTTGTTGAATTATGTTATGTTATCAGCTCTTTATTAATTGTGTTTTCTATGTAGTTATGCCACGGTTGTGGTATATGATAATAGAGTATTTTAGCTTGCACTGTTTTGATATGTTAGGTTTGTATTGTTATTCTATTAATAAAGCCAGCTATTTCATCCGACTTTTTATGGGGGGTTTGCAAGCCTTTTTAAAGGAGTTCCTCCGTGAGGTGTATCCGACTGAGTCAGCGTCGGATTTTCAAAAAAAGGAAAAAAAGGTAGTAGTAGTAGTAGTAGTAGTAGTAGTAGTAGTAGCAGCCATACCATCCACAACCTACCCGATAAGGGGCCCCTGCAACCATTTAGCTTTTGGCTCGAAGAAATCTTTTTCCGGCTCTGCGCTCCCACTTCCTCGTACATATCTCGCTGATTGCTTTGATATGATTACCTTATCACCTACGAAAATACATGCTTTGCACCCTTTAACACACGCTTATGTCTTTGTTCATATCAGCCGTCTCTCTGCTCGTTACCACGCTGATGATGAGGCTATTATTAAATCAATATTTCCGGATGACGAGAGGAGACAAAGACCGGAGAGAGTTTTATCTATCATTGTACTTTCTACCGATCAAGCACGATAATGGATATAATGTTCCTGCCCAGCAATAAAGAAAGGACAGTATAAATGTGGAGAGTTTTCAACAAGCCGGAGAAGAATCTACATTTCGCCGTACGTGTTGGAAAGGGCAAGTAATTTAATAATAATAATAATAATAATAATAATAATAATAATAATAATAATATTAATACTACTACTACTACTACTACTACTACTACTACTACTACTACTACTACTACTACTACTACTACTACTACTACTACTACTACTACTACTACTACTACTACTGCTGCTGCTGCTGCTGCTGCTGCTGCTGCTGCTGCTACTACTACTACTACTACTACTACTACTACTACTACTACTACTACTACTGCTGCTGCTGTTACTACAACTACTACTACTACTACTACTACTACTACTACTACTACTACTACTACTACTACACTACTACTAATAATAATAAAAATAATACACGTTTCTTACTGTATTCCGGTGTTCCCTGGATACAATTGCATACATGTCCAACATGTGTATGCTAGTTGACATGTCAAAAGACATTTTTTGATAACGCTAGTTACTGGGCTCTTACTGGGCCAATATCTGGTACAATTACCGGCCCGGTAATCCGCGTTATCAGGATTCGTTCCAAAAGATGTACATTTAAAAATATAATATTAACTTTTGGACCAATTTCAGTTGCTGATAGTCTCCATTCGTAAATATACATGTTATATTCTTATTTGCTTAGGTAGCCCAATTTATCGCACTGCCGTTGCGAAGAAGACAACAGATAGCCACGATGGAACTATTGAATGAGATGAATAACACAGGAGGCAACATAACGTATACAGACGAAGATGGCCTCTCCCTGATGTTCCAAAACATCCCCAGTTTCATGTACAGAGAATTAACGATCGCGTACAACCTTGCTGGAGTCGTGTTCAACACAATTCTAATCACGTATTTCATAAAGTCACGCAAGTACCGGTCACCTACCTTCATGTTACTGACCAGCCTCGCGTTCATGGACGTCATATGCTGCTTATCCGGTGCCTCGTGGTCCGCCTTCCTCTTCCCAACGATGCCAGTTCCAGAAGTTGGCCTCGGTTGCCAGATATTTGTATTCTTTGGAGTTGTTGGTGTATATGCCAGTGAGTACCATCTCGTGTTCTTCGCTACACTCCGCTTTTACCAACTGGCGTTTCCACTGAGAGCGAAAGCCAGAATAACCAGTAAATTTGTAATAAAAACTTGTGTAATTATTACGATTGTGGTGACGCTATATATGCTGCCATTGGTTATTATGTATGGCACAAAATCTGTGATAATGGATGGTAAGCGAGTGACTATTTGTACATTGAGCGGCGGTAGATATGCATACGATCTTGCTTACTTAATTCTCAACACCGTAATTCCCTGTGCGGCTATTGTACTGTTACATCTGGCGAAATATATCGCAGTTTGGAGATCAAGGTCAGCGGTTATATCAGTTCAGGAAAGTAGACAGAATGCAGATGCACGCGCGGTCACTATTATAATAGCCTTGTTTTTCATCGCCTGGTTCCCGGCTTATATTTACATTAATATACAGCACCAGCGAATTGAGAATTACAGGAAAATGAGAGATAGTATGTACTTGGTGTTAATGTATAGTATATTCAGCAATTCTACATTGAATCCTTTAGTGTACTGTTTCGCTGCGAAAACAGTACGAGATGACATTATCAAGCTGCTATGTCCTCGTCAACACAAGGACAAACAGATGACGAAACAAAAATAATATGTTAGCTATAGTTAATACGAAGAAACTAGTCTTCGAAGAGACATAGAATCTGACCTGGCCAAGAACAGTTAGCTGCAGGACCGAATATTATGGATCTCCAAGGCAGAATATATAGAACAAGCAACCACACCCAACCCACCCACACCCATACACACAACGTGCACGCAAAACATAGCAAATAGCATCTGATACTCACCAGCATTCCAGGTGTTGTGTCCAACACGTTGCTGCGTTCTAATGCTGCTATTTCAGACGGGTTTGAAAATAAGCAGATAATCTCAAAAGCTGTGGTCAGGGCGGCCATTTCGGATCAAATGTATGTGGGCACGACTTTAGTAAGATCTTCATTGGAACGGGGATGTTATTACCAATTTTCCTCATCGATTCTGGTTATTTCACCAACGATTTTTTTATATTATATAATATTCTTTTTCTCTCTCTAACGATTCATAATTGACCAATGCGTAATGTAATATATTGGCAACCGCGGGGTTTAATTATATCAGTTTTGGGATTATTTTTTTATCTGACTATTTAAGATTTTTCAGCATATCATTAACCCTTTAACCATCAAATTTGTGGAAAATTTCCATTTGCAGACCATGAGAAAAATATTTCTGAAAATTTACCACTGAAATGACTGGCTCGGTTATTTTCTATGTAGTTTTATAAAGTACATAGCCTATATGGACGTTGTTGGGGAACATTTTAATGAACTGATAATCTGTATTAAGATTAAATTTATTTCAGACACATATTTCTGTCTCACATAGGCTACATAGTTCCCCGGTCTCCCCTATGCCTAAACGGACAAAGGATTGGAATGCGGTGGTAACGTGGGTAAATAGGTGAACTAGTCTTCAGGAATTTATGTTTTTCATTATAACGATGTTTTCATAGACTTGTCATTAACCTAAATTAAATGTTACCAGCAAATAGAGTCTTCAGAATTTACCACAGATATGCGAATCAGGCTATACCATCTGATATTTGCGACTATTTTGCATGCGTGTGTGCTATATCTTAAAATCTAGTTGGTAGCCAGAAACTACATTATTTTGTGCTGCAAATGTCAGGTTTATAGGAATATAATGTAAAAAAATATTAATTTATTACCAAGAAGGTATGAATTGTCCGCTGACAACGGCCACATACCCATCTCATAGCTAAATCAACGATTTTCTCGGAGGTTACGCAACTTTGAAGAACTAATATCTGAAGAAATGCTGCATTACTGCATATTATTACTACTATTGCTAGTGTGATAAATAGATTTCATACAAGGCAATGCCGATGCGTGTTGTAGAACAATGCATGATTACAGTTTATCCATTAATCATATGACGAGTAGGATGACGTCATAATCGATTACGTCATGGATACTGTAGCTAAGTTAGTCACAAACGCTTAATTGATGACGAACTAAACGTTGTTGTATGATGTGTATGGCTTTACTATTTGATACACATGCTGTTGAATTATCTTGAATCCAATTTGACTTAGCGCTGTTGCTGCAGCAGCACCCAATCAAATTAGTTTCTAAATATTCAACAACTTACCTGTACGGTTTTCTCGAAATTGAGATTCATGGAGTGCATGGATATATCGATCCCAAAACGGGAAAAGCATGGGTGGGGCTTAGCGAGAGATGGGCGGGGCATAGCTAAAACTGGATTCTTCCATATTTCATTTCTTGGTAGGAAATGAGGAGAGATGGTCTTGAACTGGTCTTCAGAAGTGCCCCTTTTGGTGTTGCTCACTGGAATGACCGACCCGATAACCGGGCCGGAGATTCCAGTGGTGAATATTAGGGGATAGCATTTTCTTGGCCTGCAGATGGACATTTTCAGTGAGAAAATTGAATTTGGTCTAGCCTCACCCCGTCTCTTAACCCTTTCACAACGAAGCCGGCCAAAACCGGCCTCTGTAGGCCTCTTGAGGAATGTCTATTTGCAGGCCAAGAGATGACTATTCTTGAAGATGTAGCACAGGAATGACTGGCTCGATATCCGAGTAGCCTCTAAGCGGCTAGAGTTCGTAATCTAGTACCTACTTGAGGCTACCCACCTACGAAGCAGGATAAGTTGATAAAGTCACGTGTTTGTATTGAAATAATTGTAAATTATACACGTGCTACATCTACCCTTTGGCAGATGATTTACCATACATTAGGTACGAGAGTGTTTGCCTAAACACGCCCTCTGCGCATCGTCCTATTGCGCGGTTTCGCTCTCTCGCTCTGCTCCCGTATCGAGTAACAAACAGCGGAGGGATGTGAGTGGGCGTATCTTAGTACGACATCTGGAGCGTAACTTCAACATTTACCTCGTTGCTATACAATTTAAGATTCTGAATTACAAATATATTTCACAAGCAAGCATTAACCCTCTCGCGTCAACAGCACGTAAAAGCGCACAAAATGCTACACACACTATTTAACCCTTTAATAGTGACAGCAGGATACAAGACCATGGCGGAATCCAGCTTCAGCTCTGCCCTGCCCACCCCGCGTTAGAATTAATCCATCTCTGCACTGTCTGAATCTCAATTTCCAGAAAACTATACAGGTAAGCTGTTGAATACTTTGAAACTCATTTGACTGGGGGCTGAACAGCGCCTAGTAAAATTTGTTTCGAAATGGTCAACATAATGTTTATTAATTAGTATCGGCATACACTTCGTACAACTTGACTGCCTATCAAGCGTTAATGACGGACTATATCGCGTAATTCATGACGCAATTCATTATGACGTCAGCATACGCGTGACGCAGTTGATTATGATGTCAAATGATTGACTAATGATTAATTCATTTTGCTCTAAGAATGTCAATTTGCCGGCCAGCAGAAGACTATTTTTGTAAATTTTCTACGGGAATCTAAACAAAACATTCTTTCTATTGTCCGGCGAATGAAATTTCTTGTGACCCACGCAGATACAACATTTAGCCGGCTTGGCCAATTAAGAGGTAATGGTGAAGAAATTCCTAATTTTTCCTTGGACAGTGTCCATTTGCAAGCCAAGAGGAGACTATTCTTAAGGAAGATTTGCAATTGGAAAGACTGGCTCTGTTATCGAACCTGTCATTCCA
>JAVVLW010000404.1:0-25000 GCA_034401795.1 Chaetoderma sp. LZ-2023a
TCTGTAATAATGGTGTTAAAAAACCGACGGTTGCGTATTGAGTATGTGCTAGTAGTCGCCGCCTGGGATCGCATTGTGTGAACTATCTCGGCATAATATAATACGAAGGTGTCCGTTCTCTAAATTATCCCGACCTGTAACTGATCGCAGGCTGAAGCCGGCCATTTTTTTAATTTGTTCCTGAAGGCTGCTACCACCTATGCAGCATATTCGATATGCATGTAGGTTAATCGATGCACATCCTTGATTGCTACTTCACTCTTGTGTCAATTTCGTTGTTAAGCTGCTATAGTTCCAATTATTACTAACCGATCTTAGTGTGTTTGGCTATTATATTTTGATGTGTGAGATTCTTTTTTCAATGGATGATTCTGATTGTCATTTCACCTACGGTATGCGTGCCGTACGATTGTGTAGTGGCTGATAGAAGACTATTTTATATGAAATGGGAAAGAGTAAAAATAGTAGTGTAGGGGAGTGTGTACATCTTGGAGCCGTTGGCATAATCTCCGAGCATGTAGTTGAGCGATGATCCTAGATCGTAATACGAGTCTGTGTCAAAGGATTCCATTAGATCTTTCCTAAGTGACCTCTGTGAACGTTAACATGAAGGGGATTTGACTCTGCTCTGCTTAGGAACTCAGAGGAAAGAACAACTACCTTTAAAATCAAGCCATTTCTCATCGTTACAACATGTCTTATCAAACGTAATACACTATGTTATATTATATTTGCCTAGCAATCGACATGCGACAGCCAGCCAGCAGATTGGTATCTTATGAATGAAAACAGGCATGTCGATATGTCTATGTATGACTGTTTTGGCAGTAGGTCATAACAGTTGGCACGGCGATAGCAACAGCTTTCCGGGAAAACAATTTTAAACCACACATTATGCAAGGGTGGTGCACGTTGTAATACCCAGAATTTGTCAATGGATACGTATGCTTGTTTTCTCAAGCTTTAATTCTCACCGATTTTAGAACTAATCTTATCCTGAAATCTAAGTCAAAGTTATGATTGCGGCGTCTTAAACCAGAATGACCTGGTGACCCCTTCTAGCAGCGTCAGTCAATATTCGCGTCTGGATTATATCCAAGGTAAGACCGTAAATTATCTTTCCCTATAATCAGTGGGATGCGTTTTGTCAGTTCTGTGAATGATGAGTGCGATGTTGAGCGAATAACTGACAGCAGTATGTCGAGTATAATATGACGCAATATGGATAGATGTGATAGCAGTAGCATCTTACATCGTTATCAGCTATACATCTGTGTATGGTCGTATATTCTTCACGGAGCAGCGCATCGCCCTGCCACAAATGCATTGGATCAATGAAGAGCTCTGTTCACGGCAAATAGATGACACATGTTGTCAGGAGCCTAACCTCTGCTAGTTATGCCATTGTAGTAGTAATGGTGAATGCATCTGCCGTTCACGTAGATGATGGCATAAACAATTACGTCAAGCGTAGTCTGACGTCACAATCATATTTGTCTAAGAATACTTCGTGATGATGCTGGAATAGCCCGTCAAATGTACCAATTTTATGTCTTTGATGAATACCCTATTTAATATCAAGTCAAATTACTTTTAAAATATTCAACAGCGTGCCTGTACAGTTACCTTGAAATTCAGATTCTAGTAATCCAGGATGCAATGTATATAAACCGATCAAAACACGCACAAAGCATGGATGGAGCTTATCTACAAGTGGGCGGACATAACTAGAAATTAATCCCTCTTTGGATCGCCGTAACTGGTTAACAAGGTCTGTTCTAAATGTTCAAGTCAATGGTCGCTGCCAGGAATTACATGCCCGCCGAAAACAACGTGGACCTTTATGACCCACAAACAATAGTTGTTAATAATGTCTATTTTAAAATGGCGATGGTTAATCTCATCCTATTCCATTATAAATATAACCTGGTATAATTACAGCTGCTAGGCACCCCAATCCACAAAGACAGAATTATATACCATGCACGATCAATTTATAGAGCAGAAACAATTACTACAAATAGATATGCAGGATTCTATATCACGTGTATGCACATGGTATACATGGTGGTGTTGGCAGATTGTGGTTCATTTAAGTATGGCGGCATAATCATGGACTACCACCGACTATAACGAGCTAAGCCGTGTGGTCCCTAATCTCTGAGAGTCGCGTGCACAGATTTAGCTGTAAGCCGATCAACGAAGATTAGCACAGCAGGACAACGGAACTCGAGCGAATTATAAAAGAGATATACTCAAGGAATGTTTACATATCTTAGGGAAAAGTGATTCCTTGGAATGATTACATATTTTACAGAACATTGATTCCTTGTAATGATTACATATCTTTCAGAATAGTAATTCCTTGTTCATGAATACTCCTGAGTTCTCTAGGATCAGCTGCGCCTATTGTCATACTCATAACTGGCAGGTATGGTAACATTGGGTAGGTAGCTAGAATATGTGATGCAGTAATGGCCCAGTAACCTGCGCTAACAGTAGAGATAGTATTGAAGCGTACCCTCATCTCGTAAATACCAACTAGTATGCGCTTTCTGCCTTGTTTTATCATCATATAAAACTGCTAATTTCATTACCAATGAGACTTCGTGAGACGAACCATCAGACTGATGGCTGGCTACCTGTTAAATGGTAGCCGGCAGGAAAATGAGACCCATCATAGAGAGCCGGGCGTGTAAATAACGTACATGTTTACAAAAGTAGAGCCTCTAAATAAATGAACATGTTTGGGGAAGAAAAACAGAAACATTTTGAACACGATGTAATATATGTGATGTTGAAAATTTTGAAGCAATACTGGTTATTTTCCTCTGGAAACTGTTAAACTATTTCTGAGCTCTACTGTAAGAAACCTACACCTTCGATAAGGCACGTCTATCCGTGTGGCGCGTGCTTGTGAATACTATGAAATAAAACACTGTTATAAACGCAATTAGTTAAGGGTCTAGCTGCTTTGCCTAATTGTACATTTGAGTATGTTTTAGCAGCTATGTCCGCGCACCTGTCTAGCCATATTGATTAGATAGTACAGGGTTTATACGCTACAGTTCGCTGATATGCGCAAGCTGGTATAATATGCATTGCAAATTCATGATTGTTTTGAGAACAATTAGACTGAAAGTTGACTAAGGGAAATTGATTTACGCGTTGCGTATCTTATTTATTTTGGCATACTACTGGTAGACGTGATACAAATATTTACTCAATGGCAGTCCGAATATCAATAGCTAATGCGTAGTAGTCGACGTGTACCGATATCCAAGGCGGGCTCCTGAACGCGGCAGCTGTAGCATTAGAAATGAAGAACTTCGTGATCCTATTGTGTGTTCGGAATCGAGTTCGCTACAGAAGATATTATTTTTCTAGTTACGGCGCAGCTGGGGAAAACAGCCTACCATTTGTGAAAATGAAAAGAAAACGTACCGTTGAATATTTTGAACATAATTGTATTAGCAGACATTGCTGCCAGTGAAGCAAAAAGTCCTCAAATCAAATTATGTTCGACATAGTCAACTGAACATTTCTTGCAATCTAACATGTTTCTGGTTTTGGTTTGTAAACATTCTAACTTATTTATACGCGTACTATCCGCGCTTGACAAGGTATTAACGAGCGCGGATATCAGGATGCATATCACAGGAGGAGAATAGCTAATAGAATATTTGTTTGCGGCTCAGTATTTCTGGGAAGAAGGTCTGATTGTTCTAAGACAACATCGAATGAAACTATTGTCAATGCATAATAATGTATATATCGTTTCGATATGTTTGCATGTTTCCAAAGTTCTGTGTTTTATCGGATAGGTTATGCTTTCTCAAGCGTAAGTAATGCGGGATTTAACTGGGGAGATATGTATATGCCAAATAAAGGAATACAGTTAAACATAGTTAAGGGACCAAACCATACCTAGAGACAATATATGCGTTGTTGGTGGTCCTTTAAGATATACTGTCCATACAACATATCTTAACTAACCACAAGCATGCAGAACTAACAAGCATATGTCTATCATATAGCGTATAACTAGTCATTTGTATTACGCTGACACCTGTCTAGTGGGAGTACTAGAGGGGACCACCTCCAGCTATATCCCCGCCTGTTTCTAGCTAAGCCTCTCCCGCTTTGGATGTGTATTGTAATACGCTGAGGCATTAACTACCAGAATCCCAATATTTGAATATTTTGAAATTAATTAGACTGGAACTGTTGCTGCATATGGCAGCAACAGGGCCCAGTCAAATTAGTGTAAACATAGTCAACAGAATGCGTATTAAATTGTAGATCAATCAAAGACATACACTTCGTACACTTGACGGACGCTTCGAGCCTCGTGACATAATTATAATATGGCATTGTGATTGTGACGTCAGTGTGAGTGGCGTATTATAATACTTGGACGGTATATCGGATCCGTCTATTAGTTCGGCTGCGTAAGTTGGGTTCGCACAAGGCGTGTTCACCATACTTGTCCCCACTCACTTATCGGACAGCTCCATCCCCAGGTATATGATACTGACGTAAGAAACTATATTCTCGCGAACCAAGATGCGCTCGCTCAGTGAAATCAGCAAACAGATCAGATGTTATTTGAGGGGCACGGACAGTGTTGTTCACAAAATCAGTTATACCATATCACAGTAAATTAAATACCATCAAATCCAAACGTTCTGCCCCATGTGACAGGTGATGTTTGAAAATGATTACGTAATGCAGTTGACAGTTCATACAATGCTGGCCGGAATATTATTTTAAACTGACGAGTCAGCGGGAGTCATGTTTAGCTGTGGACTATTTTAACCACCCCCCCCCCCCCCCAACCCCCTCCTCCCACGACCCGATGATATCAGATAATATAGAAATAATAAATAGGCAACTGTTTATGCTAAATTAAGATGTATATAATCTTCGAACACCAGGTTACATTCCCAGTCACTGCATGTGGTGTTGTCTGCAGAACCACTGTGATGCATCGTTAGTTAACACGGTTAGCCAGGCTACCTAATCATTATTATCCACAGGACTATGGCTTAGAACATTGCAGGCTTTTTATTTCAGTGTGACTACATAAAGCAGCGACAGAGTACAGTGGTCTGGTTTCCTCTCAAAATATGGATGATACAAGTACACATATTGATGCAAGGCTTCAATGGTAAATAACGTGCCCGGAGGTTATTATAATTCTGAGAATAAACTCAACTGTTTCATGAAAAAATAAAGTTATATAAAGGCATACAAACCACATATGACAAACATATACGCGGACAATAAACACTAAAGAATGAATATTTCTTGCAAACAGATATGGGCTGTATTAGCTATGTGCTAGGAAAAGCAGTTTATATTTTTGGTCAGTCCAACAATTTGTCCATCCATCCTTTTTCTCCAGGCCAAACTCCTTAACAGAGAGAGCAACAGACACAATTAAGAGCAGCCAGTGATGAGAAAATTGCACTACTGCATCAACAGAGCGTAACAGATCAAATTTGGGTCATTAGGTATCCACAACTTGTAAAGATAAAGAAATCAACAGAACTGGCAACCCAGTCAGTAGAAAATCAGCGCAAGAAGCAGTACAGACCCTGACACCCATTCAAACATAATACAGCAAAACTGTAAAGAATATTTTAAACCTAAATCTTGATACCTTCTTAAACAGACGTGAAGAGCTTATTACTCGGAAATATATTGGTGAAATATACACTGCAATGCTAGTGAAATGCACGAAGCAAGTATATATTTGATGTAATACAGGATCCCGATCTGTACCGACAGATAGGGCTGGGCGGTTTGACCTAAAAGAAAACCGGCAACGGTATCACTAATTAAACCGGTATTAACGAAAGACCTGTTTAAGGGGTTAGAATGATCGAAAATAATTTGAAATATGAAAATATGCCGTTTTTATTAGCTACAGTACATGTATTTTGCGATTTGACAACTGACGTAAATTGCCACGAAATTAGAACGCAATATCCAGTAGAATCGGACATAACATTCGGCAAAAAGGTTAATTGGGAATCGTTGTCAAACATGTTGTAAATAGACACCTTGGGCAATATACACCCGAATGGTCGGAAGTAGATACTATCTTAACCTTTTGATGCCTAGAGGTCCAAAATCTTAATTCAAACACAGTCTCACAAGGAAGTTGTTGACTATTTTAATCTACATTGACAGAATGAACCTGTGGCTATCCTCTCAAAGTCGCTTTAATGTATTCACGAACATACATATTAAGTTGGTATTAGGTATCCGATCGTTTCAATGTGAATGAGTAATTACATATGGTACAAGAAGTTATTTGACTGCACAATGCGCCAGTTGTCTATTAGAGGTGGGAAAATAATCACCTGTGCTAAAGAACATCAACAGGTTGGGTCCAAAGACAATACATCTCAAGAGGTGGCATATAGTTCCAAATACGTCCACAACCACCCATCCACCCGCCCACCCGTTCCTTAATAAATACTATACCAAGGCTGTGCCAAATATTCCTAAGCTTGTGCTGTTTATACAACAACCATCTGTCCGCAATTCCATTGCTACGGTAACAATCTGAGGTAAATTTATAATGAATATCCGTTGGAAACAGTTTATTTCTGAGACAACAGGTGGCGGTACCATCAAAGACGACTTTAGATCCAATGGGCATGGTGGGGTTGGGGTGTGTGTGCGAAATAGTGGGAATCTATTGATTACTGGTATAATTACTGTATACTATGTATTCTACAGGTGTGATACGTTAGTACAGCGGCATGGTATTATTCGTGGCTTCGATGACATCTACGTTGATATTACTGTAACCCGTTCATGACCAAGCCGGTAGAAACCGGCCTCTGCAATGGTTTTGAGGAATGTCCATATGCATTCCAAGAGAAGTATAGTTTTTGACAATTTAGCACCGCCACAGAGCCAGTTATTCCAGTGGTAAATCTTCAAAAACACCATTCTCTAGGCATACAAATGGATATTTAATAAACACATGTTTTGCTATTCTATCACCAAACTTAGCGATCAAACATAGTGGCGAGTTATTATTTTGAACAACAAAACGCAGGCTATTTCAATATCCCCAAAAGAGGCATCCGATCTGTTACTCACGTAGCTGATATCACACTGAAATGAGTGACATGTTAGCTGACGTCGCAATAAAAATAAAATAACCCCGTCATGTAAGTCGAAAGGTCCGTCAAGAAGGTGTACGAATTCTAGGTCTTTGGAGAATTTAGAATTTAATAAACAATCAGTTGAATAAACTACAGCCGCAGAATACAGTACACTATCATCATCATCTGCTGAATATGTTTTAAGTAATTTGACTTGGAGCTGTTCCTGCCATATGCCTGAATAATGGGCCTTTCCATTTTTAACTATGCCCCGCCCATCTCTATGTAAGCCCCACCCACACCACGCTCGTGCTGGTATCTATCGCTGAACTCCCTGACAATCAATTTCCAGAAAACTATGTAGGTAAGCTGTTGAATATTTTGAAACTAATTCGACGGTGTGATATGCTGCCTATACCGTCCAGTTAAATTAGTTTCAAATTATTCAACAGCATGCTTTTTAAATAGTAGAGACGTACACTTCGTACGACATGTCGGAATATTAAGAGTTAAACGGGCCATCTAGAATCTTAATTGACCTAATGATTATGGCGTCATCCTACACGTAGCTTTGCTGATTATGACGGCATATGACGTAAGATGATGGATGGATACTCTGGAAAGGTGAATTACGTTAAGTTTGAGATTTGGGTAGATACCTTTCCAATGTAAATTCACATTGGGTGACTGAAGGCCACTGTCTTAATATTGCATCGGTACATGACACGTCAGCTCATTTCCCCTATCAATTAATGGAGAGATCCGATATGTCACTCAAGTGTATGACGGCATAATCAATTTCGTCATATATGTAGGCTGATGTCCCGATCAATATGCATAATGAATGGTGTATCTAACTCCGTCATAGACATTGGATACGCTATTAAGTTCACACATTTTATGTCTTTTGTGGATTTCTTATTTAATACGCATTATGTTGAATATTTTGAAACTAATTTGACTAGGCGCAGTTACCAGATGATGATCAGCTTAGATTCTGGATCTATGGATTTCGCGGAAACTACTGTTACAAGTTTGCCTAAATTTTAACACAATACATGGTGTGATGATACACTAAGATTCAACAACAACCGATCCGAATAATCAAAACAAGATCCGGAATATCTGGAAAAAATCGGAAAAATCTGAAAACTGTTTACAATGTAACAAAAACGGGAGTGCGAGAGTCCGCAATCTCTGATCGATCATGTTTGGTGTAATGTAGGTCTTTCAGGATCCTGCTTCCAATGTCTCGTGAAGGTATTTCACTGTTATAATGCATAGTATGGCTACGCTCTCGAGTTAACTGTGTTCAATCTCTAAGGGGTGTGATATACATATGTGTGTGTAACTTTCATGAATCAATACCAGAGCGTATACTCGAAGCATGGGAGACATTAGTGAAACCGCCTCAGTGCTAACCTTTACGCTATGCCGTCCATATTCTGAGAATAGGCCTATGGCACAACCAATATGCAACGCATATATTGTAATAACAGACTTGATGCCGATTGATTAAGCATGCTATTAGCGGCTATCATAAGGTATTAGGTTAAATATATATCATGCTTTTTCGAGCAACACACGTTGGCAGCACGCTACTGCGTTCGCGCCATATATAAGCAACCCCTTGTCTAAAACGGTTGCTTGCTTTCTAGGGCACAGCGTGATGTAACATGGTCAAGAAATTGATTGTAATGCAACTCTTTCGAAACCATTGGACGGAATTAAACCAAATTTAGTATGTGAGTTACCCATATCAATGTGGAGGAGGTGACCGCATTTACATTTGTCCCCACCCCATGGTGTGCGGGATTGGATCAAAATGTCGTGGAATTCGTTGTAGTGCAACTGACTTGCAGTGATATCAAGCTGTTCATCAAATAGAACTATTTTTCATCAATCAAGTCATTTGCGTATTTCGCCTCTGGTGGCATGGCAGCTAGCTCTGGCAGTGGAGGGTTTGGTCTCGTTGAATGTTCTCAAACAGATCATAGAGCTGCGGCGAAGTAAAAGGTAAATAGTATATATGCTGGTGGCACAGCATCTCCATATTGCAATCCTGTTGATGTAGAAAATTCTGCAAAACTGGTTTATTTGACTCGAACCTTTCATTTTGTGTTTGTCAGTGTGTCTCATCAGACGTTGTAGTTCATCATCACAATTAGCACAATAGACACATTTAAGAATGTCTACCCCCACCAACGCGATGGTACAGAATGAATTTACCACTTCATTTACCATCTCTTTGATAGAACCGCAGATGTCAGTATACGTTGTTCAGAGACAATAGTGGCGGATCTGCGTCTTCTTTTAAAGCCCTTCTACTAGTATCCTATAAATCGGTCAAATTTCTCCCTGATGCAAGAAAAGTTATACTTATGCTAATGTTATTGAAGAGAACCATGGGCTTCGTGATGGAGAGAGGCACGTGCCGATTCTTAGGTATACACGTTATGATAATCTATTGATTCTCTTTATGACACTTGTGTGATATTGCGTTTAGATATATTCGAGGGATCATATAGTTTATACTGGATATTGGTTTAGAAGATTGCGTGTGTATGGGGTGCATGCTTTTATTCTGCATTCGTGCACTCCCTGATATGGTATCGAAATTGCATACTTCACCATCAGATAAATGATGGCGAGTCTCGTATTAGTGGCTTTGCTTTCGGTTGGGAGACTGCATTGCCAGTCTCATTGAACATGGCATTAATGGCTTGGTATATTTATTAGCTTTGCTATCAGTAATGGTATGGCAATAGCGGGACGGATGCGTAACGGATGTGTTAGTTGCATATAAACCATTGGCACATATGACTGCAGTTAATGAATCCTCATTATAACAGTGTTTGCCATTGGTCTGTGAACCGATAGACAGCTGGAGTCCTGCGTCATGGCTGTTTTGCTCAATTATCCAGGCTTCATACTGAAGTCTCCGCCTTTACGCAGTTACTGGAACGTTTATTAGTGTAACTAGTTCAGCATAGTATGGTCATGTAGCTGAAGGGACTAGCCAAGCCGGAACCAGTAAATATTGCCACGGGCTATGCAATCGCTATCCCGATGGATGGCAATACCCAAACGTACAGGCGAGGGCAACACTATCTAAGACAGGGTCTACCTTCTCTGCGTAATACCCGCATAATAGAGAGGTATTCTCAAAGGAGAGGAATATGACCACGTTCCCGTGATGCCACTGACTTGGTAGACACTTGTTAGGATGTACATATTATGGACCTTTCCATGTTTAGCTATGCCCCACCCATCACTAGCTAAGCTCCACCCACACTTCGCCGTGTTTGGATTGATCGATCGCCAAATGCCCTAGTTATCAATTTCCTGAAACTATGCAGTGAAGCTGTTGAATATTTTGTAACTAATTTGACTGGGCGCTGTTGCTGCCTATGGCAGCAACAGCGTCCAGTCAAATTAGTTTCAAAATAGCCAACATAATATGTATTAAATAGTAAGAGCAAACAATGTGTACAACAACGCATAGACCGTCTTTAAATATGCGTTCGTGACGTACTTGTCATTCTACACGTCGCGCAGGTAATTATGACGTCATATGATGAGTGGGTAATCTGGAAAGGTGAATTGTTGCACCACTTCTTCGTCGGATTAATTGCCTACGATCGCAATATCATCGGGAGTGTGCAGAACCGTTAGAAGGCCCTGGGATTCCGATTTCTCAAGACAACACCTGCAGTAACATATTAGGAAAATATTAGAAGAAGCAACCAAAGGACCGAAAATTTAGCCACGCCATTGACTGACTGGCTCTCTAGCTCGGATACTGCCGGAGCTCGCATACATATACTAGCGTCTCCGGATTGAGTGCGCACCTAAAACGCTGGCCATTCGTCTGAAGACGTGACCAACAATTCTAAAGCCACCAGCGATGAGTATCCTTTTTGAAATGCTGCTTATGGGCCAGTGCCCAAACTAACATCCTAAATTATTCTGCCTTTCTGAAGACTTTTCACCTCACCATGGAATGTATGGTACAAGCTTACGACCGAGTTCCGCTTTGTGCCGTTCCATATATACTCAGGAAGGACTTTGTGATGAACCATCACGCGAAACTACGTTTATACTATTTTCCGCCAGCTGCTTCAGTTCCCAATTTGTATACGTATTCCTCCTTCTCTACAGCTCCTGAAGAAAATGTCAGCCACGTTCCTTCTGTGCCTGTTCTCTCACGAGGATCCGCCCGAACCTTTCCCGCTCTAAGCAGTTCCGCCTCCTTCGTCCGAGCATTCTGAGCTTAGGCTGCCGAGTACAACGAGATCTCGTCATTCTGTGCCTTGGGACATGCCCACAAATGTGTTTAAAGCGAGTATCGCACGCAATAACAATACCCATACACCCGCATCCCTGGGACTGCTATGCCAAACTCGCGATTTCTAGTCTTTACAGATTTATATGGCCTTAACCATTTTTCTGCCTTACAGCAGCCATTTTCCACTTAGGGATTTCTAAAGGAGATCCTCCGTCTTGGCTCCGCTCGACGTGAAGATATATATTAGCGTCATTTGGCGTGTCGCCTTTTAGATATACATATAACAGGACGTCGGCGTTAGGCGCCAAATTAGCAAGTTGAATCCTTTGTGCTTCGTGAAATGTGATGATTTATAATAGAGCTTCAATCGAAGATGCGTGTTTTCCATCAATAAGGCCCCCCACTCCCTTAGATACGCTAGACCTACATCATCTTATTTTTAAATGACGCTCTAAACTAAAGTCGCCTGCAGGCGGACATTACGTGTGCTGCCTCCCACATAGCGTCAACTCGGAACTGCAACGACCGCTGCATGTCTCAGAAATGCGATCCGCATTGTCCTGTCAGGACTTAGTGCCTCTTTGAGTATCGAATCTCTGTAGGATATGAAAAGCTGAGTCTATGGTCTACTGCGTTTTTCAGCTCGCCTGCTCTGCACTCATTATGCCGTTGCAGTCTCCCCATGCCCGCTGCGAACAATCTTAACACTGCAATCTAATTCACCCCACTTAAGACCCCTCCCAATGGATGCATTCTTTTAAGGTTCCGACTTGAACCACCCTTCGTTCAGCTCATTTTAGGCATCTAAGCAAGCCTGTTCCGACTTATTAAGAATACCTTGCTGTATAAAACATGCATTACACCCACACACACGAGATAGACGCATCCTTAAGGATACCCACCATGGCACAATCTTCTCCATCGACTAGTGACTCCCTCTTTATGGTAGAATGACTGTGGTCAGGATAAAACCATTAAGTACTAGATCCAGTGGCTATCACTGTCCGTCTAGGTGCCGGAATCGGATAACCGCCGCATCAGCTGACATCTTTTTCGAATCAACTGTGCCTAACCCAGTCTGTTATCGTATTAGACCACAGCAGCGTCTCGATTCCCCAAACTATTTCCTCTTTAATTACACAGACTGGCGTCGTGTCTGAAACTCGGCTCTTTGCTTAATCCAACTGAACACATCCTTCTGTGGCTGCCTCAAGCCTTAAATCACAAAACATCTAGATTTGTTAAAATACCACCTGGTACAATGTCCCCTAGATTGTTAGGGATAGGCACACAAAGAAGGCCCACCTCGGGGCATCCCCTAAGAAGATCGGATTAACCAGGCGGCATCCACTAAATGCTTGTTGTGATGATGTCCTCCCCTCGACCATGCATTAAAGCAAAGAGCACTCCCCTATTCTGGCCTAAGCGGAACATTAGGAACTAGTATCAACACCAACGGCTCGGACAACCACATAACATCTTATAGACTGAGTGAATGATTAGTGACCCTTAGCAACGTAACGAACACAAGAACAGGTACCACTGCACACACCCCCCCCCCCCCACCAGCATCTACTGAAGACCCGCGCCTTGAATAGGTCCCGGAATGACAGCCGCTCGCCATCGAATATACCCGCCCACCTCTTGAGTGATGACCTAGATCTAGGACGCATTCAGCCTGACGCTGAGGAGGCGAATTGCTCCTCTCACCACCCATTTCGGCACTTTTTGGCTGATTGAGAATGCCACCCACACACAGAGTCTCTAAACATGATCTAGAGTAAGACCACCCCCATGTCTTCTCTCTCCCTCTCCGCCATTCTCACATCACATTAGCTTCTGAGAAAGAATCACCCAAAAATAGCCTGGCTCGACCGCAGGTATGGAAGACCTAAAGCGACCTGTGGTAAAGAGAGTCACCTGTGGGCCTTTCAGCCTCACTTCAAACGCACTCCACTCACACGCATCACCCATGCCCCGCAAATAAGCCAACCATGCCCTCTAGAGAAGAATCCGCCAGCCTGGGAGCACACGTCATCCACCCGTACTAGATTGCCCACCGCCGCCGTCACAGAAACAGCACTTCCACCACGTATATAAGAGTACCTGCCAGAACCTCAACAAGATCTACCACACACTGAGATGGCTACTCTTGGCTCAGAACTCTCGCTTTTTGGACAGCACTTACCGGAAAGAAAGTGACACATTCACACTCTGGAGAAGGTCCAGCTACCCAACTGCGTTATCTATATACACCTTGCCATGTCGGGAATGCCTGACCAGACCTGTGTGTCTCCAAGGAGACGTCTGTCCGCTTCGGCCAGCAAATGTTTCTGGGGAGCCCCTAGAAGGCTCCTATGGGATGGTGTCGCAAGCCCGAGAACCTTGAGCGAGAGCCACCAGAAAGGACTCCTGGGGATGGGCAGTCTACGACTGAGTGACCAGACTACGCCGAATCGTCGCCCTGACCCGAAACCCAGGGGATATCATGACGAGGATCTCTTTCGCAATGACCAACTGCCCAGCCCTCACGTCGACACCACCAGACCCGGCCTCGACAGAGGGGTTGGGAGTTTGGGGTGGGTAGGGTGAGTATGCGGAGACAGCCGCACCTGCCACAAAAGAGGGACTAGAGTATTGAAGGAGAATTACGTGATTCGCGGCATTTGGGGTTCATACACTTTCATATTGCGACATGTTGTGGTGGTACAATTATTAATTTGTATGGCTAATTGTATGGTTACAGTAGGTTCTCTGAAGTATGCACAATTGAGGATCTTGTCCACCATTATTGGTCCCATTAAACTTCATAGACTGTATTAATTGGCGTGTTTCTGCCCCAGAAGGAACTTATGACGGGACTGACGTATCTGTTCAAAGTGACTCGACCAGCGTGTCTCTTGAATGGGTGTGATTTCAATTTATTGAAATCATAATCTCTCCAAAGAGATTCGATCTTAAAGAAATGAATAGACATGTATCGTTCCGTGTTACTAGAGTAAACTAAAAAGTATGTTACGGTGCTCTTTAGATGTGAACACATCAGCTGTTTCAATCATGGACACCTGCCAAATGATAATAAGATGAGGTTATCTATCTTTAAAATGCATCGTTAGTTAGTTATATCGTGCGACTATTATATAATCAGCGGTGGAAAACACGTGGTCATTGACGCCACCTGCCTTAAAGATCAAACACATTTTATATAGCAAATGACATTGCTAAAATGAGCATCTGAATTGAATGGTCACGCGTATAGCAAATAACATTCCCACCCCACACAACCCCACCCACCCACCACCCACCCAACCAGCCGCCTCAACCTGTGAATCCCCACAGCTGTTATAATGATAAGACAGGCGGCACCGCCCCCATCTAATGCCAGCAATGCTCTGCTAATACATCGCGCGATTGCTTTGATGATGTTAAGCACACCATGGTGAATGGGATAATAACATGTAATCGAAACCAATTTCTTCGGATGTCGATGTCGCCTCCGGAATCAGATGCATAGCAATAATAACGAAATTAAGTGAAACGAATTTAACGAAGTATTACAAGTCATCCATAGATACATTGAGTTTGATTAGCATACTTATTCTAAATTAGCAACATGATACACGAGTTGTTAGTAAATGCACCTGGCTTCATAATTGTAGTCAATATATGATAACGAGCAAGAAAAGCTGTAACTATGGTGACGACGATGGTGATGACGGTGACAAGAATGAACATGACGATGACGGCCTGATGAAACGGTAACAGGAATATCAGAAGCAAAAACAGCAGTATCGGCAACAGCACCAGCAGCAGCTGCTGCGACAACAACATCATCAACAACAACAACAACAACAACAACAGCAGCATCAACAACGACGACGACAACAACAACAAAGCAATGAACAACAACAACAACAACATCAACACCACCAGCAGCAGCAGCAACAACAACAACAACAACAACAACAACAACAGCAACAACAACATTGATCTCTAGCCAGAGTTTTCAAGCGATTATTTACATTTAATTCTAGGGACTTTTTCTAAGGTTCCCCCACTGTAGTAAAGTATATTCGTTTCTTAGTTTTGCAGAGACAGTTTACGTTTCATGGACACATTAAAGGGCAGACTACTCGTCATTCTATGTGATGGCACGAAAGGCAGAGCAACCAGGACACTGGGCATTAGCGACGACTACATCCCGCATACATGCAACGCTTACGGTGCTATGGCGGCATTGGAACACTGTTGTGGATCGGCCTTAATTCCTACGCCAGAGAGGCGCGTGCACGGTTTGAACTTCAACCTTGCAGCTTATGGAACTGATACATGTGAACCAAATGTTGCACCTGCCTTTCATTTAAAACTATTTGGAACAGCGAAACATAGAATAATGTCATTAGTAGTGCATAAATGTGACACGAGATTGGTGAAGGCGATGCGGATAATACTGGATAGATCAGTAAGTATGGGAAAGCAGGCTGGAATGGGATTGTTGCTATAACGATTTGCTGATAATAGAAACTCTAGGTAGATGAGCGGTTCAGCCACAGTGCTGTTTCTACAGTACAGCTCGGAAACCAGAGCAAGCAATACCCAGAAACATGTTAATTAGTAAGAAATGCTCTGTTAAATATTTCTGACATAATTGGATTGGAAGACATTGCTGTCTCACGCAGCAATGTCTTTCAAATTATGTTCACATTATTCAAGTGTATTTGGTGTTTTAGAAATTAATTAAGTTATTCCTGAGCTGTGCCGCATGTATTCCACTCAAGCAGAGTAGTTGTTGTTTGTGTTTACTTAAATGCGTGACTTCTGTGTATAGATTAGTCCATGCTGAAGCAATAGCATCAAGCAAAATGGCAATATTTGAAGTAGGTAAACATTGTAATACTTTTTTCACATATGCATCGGAAATACACAGTTTACCAACAGTCATTGCATTCTTAGACGTGTGTTGTTTAATTAGTAAACAAGATTAAAATTAAGAAACATTTATCAACTACGGTTGGCAACAGTGACACTCCAGGTCGGCAATGCAGTCTTTAGAGGTGCTTTCATTTGATAGGATTTGAACCAAAAGACAGTGCAAGCACCAAGCAGTTAATTCAGGAAAATGGTATATTTCCACCAGAATGAGGGGCTAAGCGCATCTAGTAATTGTAATTGTTTCCACACACCAAAGAAAGCGCTTTAAGAAAGCTTCAACCTATAACAGCTTCTTCACATTCATATAGATTCCTCTGACGTCCACAAGGCACTTCATTAGCTGCGCACAAATACTTGAATACATTGAGTTCCAATTATTCTATGGAATCTTGTCACAATCATGCTGAATCAGGAAAGGTTGAAATAGCAATCTAGTCGCATAACAATTAAGTATTCATTTAAATTGTGCTATCCCCCCTGGAGCTGGTATCTTCAGGCTAATCATATGACTCTTAGAATGGAGTTGTTATGTCCATTGCTGTCTAATACTACACACTCTACCAGTTTCAAGCCCATTCTCAAATGGTACCATAGCAATATGTTGACTTAACATCAGGAGTAAGTATTCATTCGAGGCTATTCACTGTCATTGTTATGTACATGTAAATACATAACAGATATACAAGTATACACATTCATTCACATCCGTGACGGATTTTCGATTTTTGCGACGGAGCTACGTCATTTTGAATTTAATTCTTACATTGTAAATGCTTTTTTATATTGGTTCCTTTGAGTTAAATGGGTTCAAAATGTGTCAACATAAGCAGAATCATAATGGGCTTCCATAGCGTCATCCTAAATGTTATATAACCACATATTCCGTCTTCTATTCATTAACTAATTCTACTCAGTGGCCAATATTGGCGGTCTTTAGTATGTTCTCATAAGCATGATAATAGGTATTTAAACGCGCAAAATGAAAGCCATCCTCCTCAGCATGCCAATCTGTTTTCACCCTAATCACAATTACAAGTGTTACTCTGATTGCATTAAAGCAATACTCACGGAAATTCATAATTAAAAAGAGTATGCGAATATAGAGTCAATGTTCAAAGGATATTACCAATTGTAGTACTTGATTGTTAACCTTCCTTGTTCAACATTATTTACGCATGGCGATTTGTGTTCGTATGGCTAATTGTGTTAGTGTAGCCGCAGGGGGGGGGGGGGGCGCGTGGCTCCGCCGCTACTGCTCCCGGGCGGTCCTGCCGCCACAGCCGCTGCTTCTGCTGCTGGTCAGTCAGCCTCGGGGCTGGGGAGTGGTTGCCGCTCACATCTGGTGTCAGAAAAACTGACAACCATGGCCGGTGGACCGTCCGCGTTCCAGTGGGCTCGTGCAGCCATTGCTGCGAAAATTGAACACCACCGTATCATCTCGGTTGTTCGTGTCCCCGGTGTGTCTAGCCGTCATCTCCATGGCGAAAAGAACGGTGACAGCACACAAATTGACTTTACTTGCTTTAAAACTAGCAAACCGTCTTCTGTTGTTTGCTTGCTACTTATACGTAGCAAAAAAAGTGGTGTGTTAGTTTTGTGCCTCGCCAGTGGTACCTAACCGATCTAGTCATATATAGATGGTATCGAGAAAGGTACCCCCGTGGGGGGCGGTCTGGGCAGGGCACCGTCAGTTGGTTTAATATAAACACTATAGCTGCCTCAGGTCGGCCAAAATGTATTGGTTTGCGAGAGGAAGGTGCCTCGCGCGGGCCTCCGTCACAGGAAAAATTCCTACAGCCCCGTAGCCGAGGAAGAGAGAAGATAGGAGAGAGAGAGAGAGAGAGAGAGAGAGAGCGAGAGAGAGAGAGAGAGAGAGAGAGAGAGAGCGCGAGAGAGAAATCCGTCCTGCAAAAATATGCTGGGCAAAAATGGAGAACCCATTCCACCAAGCTGCCAGTGATGATTGTATCCTTACCGTTTGTTTGCGAGGACATATATGACGGTACAGCACCGTGCTTCGCATGGGAAACGGCCGAGAGAGAGAGAGAGAGAGAGAGAGAGAGAGAGAGAGAGAGAGAGAGGGATGGAGAGAGAGAGAGAGGGATGGAGAGAGAGAGACAGACAGAGAGAGAGATAGAGAGAGAGAGAGAGAGAGAGAGAGAGAGAGAGAGAGGGATGGAGAGAGAGAGAGAGAGAGAGAGAGAGAGAGAGACAGACAGAGAGAGAGATAAAGAGAGAGAGAGAGAGAGAGAGAGAGAGAGAGAGAGAGAGAGAGAGAGAGAGAGACAGACAGAGAGAGAGATAGAGAGAGAGAGAGAGAGAGAGAGAGAGGGGGGTGGAGGTAAAGTACCATGTGTATATATTCTAATGTAGTTATTTTAATGCTGCTGTGTACGCTGCATACATGAAGATGGCGTGGCTGATTCTTATGGTATTCAGCGCCGTCATCTTGTGTGAGTTAAAGCTCTCTTTCAGTTGGTACCGTTTTTAGTTTTACGTACCTTGTGTGAGCCTAAGCTTGCATTTAAAATTTGAGTCTGAACACATATGCTTAGGCCGCGAATGGCGTAGCACCACTTGTCTTTAACGAATATGTCTCCTGGCGAGGATGCTCGGTACCATTGCCGATACCCCATGGAGCATCTCTCCTCAGACAGACAGCGTGCAACATGTTATCTCGTGGTAGCTCCCGATCCACAGAGCGGTCCCTCCATATACCACATCACAACCCCAAATAACAACACATGGACAAATCACATTGACGGAAGCATGTTTTAGAAAGCCGTTGTTATATTACATACGGTGGGGAGAGAGACACGGATTTCTATCTATGGTGGCTTTCCCATCGGGCGTGGTGAGCCCTAAGGCTTCACCCAGTCACCGTTATGAGTTAGTGTTTCTATCTGTCACCTAATGTTACGAGTACGGACCGTGTGAGATCCGTACCCTGGCATTACCGTTTGGCTGCTTTAGGTTTGGAGAAAGTTGCACAAAGAACAGTGCTGGGTTGGTAATAATATTGCATGATTTATATTTTCGCAGTAGCCCTACTTTGGCATAAAAAGTCTTGCTTAATAGGTATCCGATGATACACGGGATATGTATGTTGACAACATATTGATTTTGGCCGCAAAAGATACCGACTGTAGTTTCCTGACTCGGTCAGAACCATTCTGCCGGTGGGAATTCAAACAACTATTTTGGCTAGACGGCCAGAGAAGCGCAGTTACTCTCCACATTAATTTAAGAGGCTTTACTATTGATGGCCAACTATGAAAATCTGTAGTACCGTTTATAAAACGGTGTTATTGTAGCTCACCGGGATGCGTCGGGCCGTTCCAGTGCATGTCGCTGATTCGTCGTGCCACATGTGCACGACGAACGATGACGTTGGCTAGCTCCGGGTCTCGGGGTTACGGATCCCGTACGACGCTGACCTGTGAGAAACAAAGACCGGCTCATAAGGCCGGTGAACTCAATTGTTCCGGTGGGGCCGTGCGACCATCGCTGCTAGCATTAAACTGAATGGTGTCAACCCAAGAATTTGTGTCACCGGTATGCCTGTTCATAGCAATTTGAGATCTATGGACTTGCAATGATTATGGTGGTGACCAAATCTAATTAAGAAAAGTAAATAAAATATGTCTTAAAGCAAACCACAAATTGTGTAAGATAACAATTAGCATTCAATAATACGTAACACAGAGATAGCCTGATACACTTTTAAACGTGGAGTCACTGGAGGTACCACACAGACTCGCAGATCCGCTGAGGTACCCCTGTAAAGGAGGCCCCGCATACGAGATCACTAATTAACTTAATATAAGTTATTAAACCACTGGCCTGAAAAGGAAAAGGAAAATAAACTCCTGAGTGGCGAGAGGGTTTGAGCCTCACGCGGGCATTACTTCTGATGATGCTTTTCTGGTTGAGAAGTAGTAGCCTCGCGCGGGCCTCCGTCACTGGATCCTTGCGAGAGGTAAGTGCCTCACGCGGGCCTCCGTCACAGGAAAATGCTTCCACCGCAGAAGCGGAGGGAAAGAGTTGGCCAAAATGGGCCACTCTTTTATTCAACCAAAAGTGCTGCAAAGAACGGACCATCCTAGTGAAAATATAACTAAAGTGTTACGTGCTGTTTTACGTGAAGAGAGGACGAGCGATCCCCGATGGATTCCCAAGTCACCATCTTATATATTTCCAAGATACTGTATTGGTAGGTGCCGCTTTTATTTATGCGGGCCTTCCTCCATGCCTAACCTACCAATTAGGTTTTAAAGACAATAACTAGTTTAGGGCGCAATTGGCGTGCACCATAGCTATCTTTAGGTACGGCTGTCAGTGGGTGCAGACACCCAAAGGCATCCACCTCCATGGACGGCAAGCATACATGTTACTTTACCGACATCCGAGCTTGATCAGAATCCGGATCCTGTGCTCCGTAGCCACATAAAACATCACAGGACAATGGCTACCCTTTTACACAAGCAGATTTATATAACTGACCTGTCGTTATGGTGGCGATTAGAGAGACGAATATCCACCACAAATATCCTTCCCATAAGGGCGTGGCCTGTTCAAACATCTTGCCCAGACATTCTTACAGAGTTCGGTGGAGATGCGCATCTCGTCCGTCACCAGGTCCTATTGAGCTAAGTTATTGACCTGTCACTAGGTTTATTTCAAGTTTCCCAATATGCACTGCGGTGCGTGGAAAATACCCTAAAGGATATGTGAAGAAATAATTATACTTATGTTCTTGCAGTGCTTCCTACATTGGCAAGGATAACTAACTACTAAGTATCCGAAGATACAGGGAAGGTGTATGTGGCACCACCACTTGGTCATCACTGCTCGGAAACCTCCTATAGTTTCCCAGAGTCTGATCAGCCCACGGTGCAGATAGGGACATCCAAACAACAAAGAAGCCATAAAGCGTAGCGTAACATGAAAAGAGACAATACCTTTATAGCTATGAGGTCCTATAGGTAAATTGGCCAATTTTACACAACCTTGACGGGATACAGGGCTAGATTACCGCAACGACTGGAAAAGAGACATACACTATATGTCTCCTAACGAAGAAATCGTCTCTAATCAGATTAAACCTATCCTATCGAGCTGAATAGCCAGGTTTAGTCGGTAGCATGCCGGGCTAAACAGAGTTAATAGCATGGACAGCGACCTTAGTGAACAATTGTCGGTTGCGGGAGAAAGTGATGCATATATAACTGTTGCTGTATAGTATTTCCTAAATGCACTGCGGTCCTAAGTTTTCTATGAGTAAACAAAACATATCAACAGATGGCTACTTGCCACCTACCTAACCAACCAAGTACAGAATAGTGACAGTATACGATTTGATTAGAACGGTGGTATTACAGGTTGATAGACCTAATACGGTGCGGCTAGTAAAACACCTTACAGTAAGGATACATATAAAGAGTGCTAAAGAAATTATAAATAGAGGTCCTAAGACCGGCATGCTACCTATTAGTCATCAGTACCTTCACAGTAATAAATTATAATAAATATTGACGATGTAATTAAAGATATCATGTACAGTTACTTGAATACCCAGTAGCCATTCTTATTTGCAGGCTACTATGTTACTGAAATTGAGACGTCACTATATCCGTGACGTGAGTCGACACGTTCTCTGAAAGCTGGATGAGTGTCCGCATGTAGATCTCCCGGAAAACAGGGTTCCCGCATGCTGCTCCAGGACGGAAGCGGTACGAACTCAGGACAGTAAAACATAGTATAAGAATTGTCTACCGAATAGATAGTAAGTTCTACATAATAGTACAGTATTGAAGAAAGTTCCCGTCCGATGACGGTAAGTTATGAAAGTTAATAATAACCCATTAACAGGGAGGGTTGTTTAATACAGTTGTAACTATGCAGATACATATTTAAGCTTAACGGTGCGGGGTGCGTCAAATAGCTCTTGTGGCGCACCGGGCAAAGTTTACTTGGCTGCTGTCAAAACATTAAAACTATCACACACGACGTGCAGTATGGAGGTTGAATGTCCACTTTTCGGCGTGGCTGGCAGATCCGGTGATTCATCCACCAAAGAACATCGCTGCTCTACGTTGAGTAGAATTACATAGCTGGACCGCAAAGGACCACCGCAATAATATAGTTCCTATACAGTTAGTAATTAAATCAGGAACAGTATAATAGTTCTAATACTGCCCCCGCTCCCCCCCCCACCCCACCCCCCCGGATCGCCATCCGGGAGCTTGCAAAATATAGGTGCGCTGCGTCGAGAACTGCTTCGGCACGAGCGGAGATGAAGACAGCTGAGACAGAGATGATGCTTTATACCTGTCCTGGTTGGTCTGGGAAGCCTGTCATGCTGTGACCAGCTCCCGACTGTTCGGCCCCCGCCCGACGATGCTCCTGATTCACTGAAATCATCCCTTTTTATACGCTTGGAAACGTCAGAACTGGCTGCTTCAAACAATCCGAATTTGCTGAACCAGCCAATCAGCGCACTAGAAATCCGTGACGTGTACACACATATCCAAATAGATGTGTAGATGACGCAGTACGTCACGTGCTACACAAATCATCGGTTAGGGTTAGGTTTAAATGATGCTCAAAATATAGAAATAACGTCGTAATTGCGTATATATATATATATATATATATATATATATATATATATATATATATATATATATATATATATATATATATATATATATATATATATATACACGCAATTACGACGTTATTTCATATTTTGAGCATCATTTAAATTTAACCCTAACCGATGATTTGTGTAGCACGTGACGTACTGCGTCATCTACACATCTATATGGATAGGTGTGTACACGTCACGGATTTCTAGTGCGCTGATTGGCTGGTTCAGCAAATTCGGATTGTTTGAAGCAGCCAGTTCTGACGTTTCCAAGCGTATATATATACACGCAATTACGACGTTATTTCATATTTTGAGCATCATTTAAAGGGGGAAAATGGTGATAACTCACCCATTTCTGAACCGATTTTAAAATGGTTTGTAGATTTAAAAAGCCCGGAACCTGGTCCTGATAAATACCAGAGTAGACGGAAACAAACAATTATAAAGAATTAAAATGTGCCTACTCGGCACACTAAAAAGGCCACTCGCTCTTGGACCTGCTACACGTGCTCTGTCAATACAGCATTTTAACGAACTTAGTCGTTTTCACGACGAAATTCCTCTCATATAGGTTTATACACGCTTATGGCTCTACCATGGGGGGGGGGGAGCTGATGGAACCAATCGTTCGGCCCGTATCCAGCTTAGCTGGGTATGGCTCGTACCCGACCGGTCGATCCGTGCTACATCATTGACCGTAGGGAAGTTTGTAATAACCGTTCTCCGTTTGCAGAGTAATCGCCCTTGACCAGCTTATGCACCTATCCTATCTAGCTATAATAGTTCTAGGTCTAACGGTGGCATGTCATGTTTGATGATGAGAGCATGAGCAGCGACCTTAATGTAAACGTGGTGCCGTTGGGAGAAAACACGGTGATGCATTTGTTGTTGACGTATAGCCTAACCTAGGTGTAATGAGGTTCAAATATTTCTCTAGTGTTTTACTGCTATACTAATAATATGGGTAGAATACCTAATTACAATTATACATTCATTGACGCATAGGCCAACTTAGCCTATGGTGCCGTTTAATTGCTGGCATCGTTTACAATACATAACATTATATACAATATTGTTCTAAAACGGAGCTCGCATCTGACCTTGCAGTACCACATAGTATGGTACTTTATTTATCAATAATGGTATAACGTAACTATGATATGTCCCTATGTGGTGTACCTATTAGTCATCAGCGCAATTTGAACGGCAGGTGTCGTCTTTACACCGTCTGCTTACGGTGTGAGTTGATGCACGGTGTAGCTGCCGCCTGAAGAATTACTGCAAGATGGTGGCCGGTATGTTTCTTACCAAAAACAGTGAAGAGTAAAGCCATTACTGGTGGCGCATCCAGCGTCACTGCATTACTGTTTTAAAAGTAGTCCAGACAAGGCCATTTCTTTACGCACCGCAAGAGCTAAGCGCCGTGGATCGTCCAGTGCCGAGCAATGAGTTAATAAAATATGTACACAATGCACGTCTCTACACAATGGAGGCATCTGCCACTGTCACAGTGCAAACAGCATAACGGTGATAAGGTGAACCTTTCATTATATGCTATGTATCACTATCTATTGGTCTATTGGTTGTTACCACCATTTCTGTCGTGGTACACCAAGTCTGGCGAGACGTTACAAACACCACCGTTCTTACATACTGGTTTGGTTGGTAATAGTCAAAAGTCTTACACCGCAGTGAAGGCACCACTGGAGACGGTGGTAAGAATAACGAGCTTTCTTTAAGAGTGTTTCCCCTGTTGATCTACCAGGAGCATTCAAAAACTTAATGCGGTGTGGAGCGCGGGTGTTCTGAGAGGGAACCTGCCTGTAATAAGCTGCGTTGGTGTAGATTGCAGAACGCGAGTGTTATGCAATAGACAGCTAGGGAGAATGCTCCCTTCTAACTGTGTTTGGCTTTGAGAATGCCTTTTATACTCAGTGAAGGGCTGTGCCAGCCGGCTCAGCCAATCAGAGCGTGCCATGTGAATGAGGCGGGCTAGCTAGA